>JANAVB010011397.1:4299516-4456496 GCA_029216955.1 Iris pallida | reverse complement strand
ATATATCTATATATATATACATATCATATTATATGTATATATCTATGGATATGAGAAAAAAAAAATACATATCCATATATATATATATATATATATATGGATGTGGTATATGGATGGTGTGTGGTTATATATATATTTAGATGGATAGATAGATATCTAGATAGATATATGATAGATATCTAGTTATGTATATATATATAGAGAGTTTATTAGTATATATATATATATATATATATATATATATATATATATATATATATATATATATATATATGAAGTATATATATATATATATATTATATATATATATATATATATAATATATGAAGTATAGATATATATATAGGAAGAGAAGGAGATGAGAGAAGAGAAGAAGAATCAGTAACAGCAGCAGCAGTTGCTGCAGGACAGCAGCAGCAGCAGCACCTGGTTGCTGCCAGGTTGAAACCCCCCCCCCACTTTTGTGCTAGTTCACCTATTAACCCCCCCCCCCCCCCCCCCCCCCCTTTTACCTATATATATATATATATATATATATATGTATATATATAGATATATATATATATATATATATATATATATATATATATGTATTATATATGGATAGAAACGTAGAGAATAGTAGAAGAAGATTATGGAATGAGAAGTTAGAAAAGAATTAGAAGTTAGAAGGAAAGATTGGAAGAAGTTGGAAGAATAGGAAGAAAGCTAGAATAGGAAATAGGGAAAAACCGAGTTAGAGGGCGAAACGGAGCTCGGAGTATCGGAATGAGTTTAAACTTGGCGTGGGGTAAGAATATGTGATTTAGATTTTGCGGGTAGGCTTCCGGGTGGAAATCGGGGTTGTAGGGCGCCGGTATCGTGCCGTACCATTCCGTATCTTGAAATATTCAAGATACCGGCAATGGACCATAACTTGGACTAGATGTCCATTTTACTTAGGTATCTTGGTAGGTAATATATGTATAGGCTAGTACCTTACTACCCTAGGGAGCTCGGGTCAAAATACCAAGCGTAGGTAGGCTAACTTGATAGTTGCCTAAGCTAGAATTTTACCCTTTCTAAGGGTAAAATAGGATATTGGCCTACGGCCAATATATGAGTTTCGAAGTCCAAGATGGACTTGGATATGGGTTGTAGAGGTTGGTAATAGTTAGAAATAGTCGCCTAGACCTAGTCTTGACCCCGGTTGACCATGGTTGACTTTTTGGACCAAAAGTCAACTATGGGTCAACACTTTGCCCAAATTAGTCCCAATTTCCATTAGACTTGTATAGTTGACCAAAAGTCAACTATTAGTCACCATTGACCTAGAGTTGACCAGGGTTGACCTAGAGTTGACCAGGGTTGACCAGTTGACCAAAAGTCAACTGTAGGCCAACTCTTGACCCCGTTTGACTTTCTTCGACTTGTTTTGACCCGTGATGACTGGTATGACCTAGGATTGACTTGGTTAGGCTTAGATTGACTTGATATAACTTGATTTGACTTAGATTGATTTGACAGGACTTAGTGTGACTCAGTGAGACCTAGTTTGACCTAGATTGCATATCATTCATTGTAAATCATTCCTAAACTTGTTTAAACCTAAATTAACTTACAGTATCTCGTATTTAGGTCTTATGATACCGCTCTGAGCATTGATATACCATATAGCTCAGGACAGCAGGCGAGTACATTCACTGATAGTTTTTATTGTCTTGATATTTGCTATATCCGATTCAGTCGTAGTGTCTTACTTGATTCTTAGTCACGATAGTTCACGGACTAGTATACATTGGATCATGACATAAGATGTTGTTCCTAGATTTCTGGGTATATGGGTACACTTCCTGTCTTGTTCCTTGTACTTGTATAGACACCGATTTCTAAAAAGGATTTGCTACCCTCTTACGAAATCACGTGCCATGACGTGTCATGTCCAGATCCATTGTACTATTCGGGGATGGGGAATTATTTGGGGCTATATGATCCAAGCCACCCTGTCACTATTCATGTGCTCGTGCCACTCTTTCCTCACGAAGGGTGTAGCGAGATCCTTTACCTTGTGCTCGTTATCCAGGTTGGCCGGCATGACTCTCCGTTGAGGTCACCGCGGATTGCCGGGCCAAGTGGATAGCCTGTCCTGTCACTTATCCCAAGCCGATCACATATTGCTCTAATAATTCAAATCATATTTTATATTTACTTTATCTTATCATATATCCTGCTCTGTTCTACATTCAGTATTTTCTCACCATGCCATGATATACAGTTACTCACATGCTCTACTTTTCTTTACATTGTACCTTGATTGGAGTCTAAGTTCTGCTCGGGAGAAGAGTTACAACCCCGGTCCTTGTTTGGTTTAAGGGTTGTAACTCGGCTTCCGAACGATTCCCAAGTCTTCATATATCTTTGTCTTGTAGTTCATTATACTGTCTCTTATAGAATTTGTCAATTCACATGGAACTGCTGTTAGTGTTTGTACTTGCTCATTTTCCTGACAGGATACCGTTATGATATATTACAGATGATTCCGAGGCGGACTGCTCGACCTATTATGGGCTCGAGTCAGATGGAGTAGCCTTGGACCGTGGCCTTATAGTAGAGCCACTAGATTTTGTACTTCCAGAGTAGTGTAGGTTAGCTAGGTTTGACTGGACTGCGATCCAGCTAGCTTATCAGACTGTAGTTTCTATATTCTATTTTGATACCCTGTGATGTTGTATATATCTGGGCTTGTATTAGACTGTGGACTTATTACTCTTTCATCTATCATATGTCTTTCCTTCTGAGCTATCTACCTTAGTTTTATTCTGTGATTGAGACTGTATTGCTATGTCACCTCCATTCGGAGAGTATATACTGTACAGGTACATTTTAACTGTTAGTCGTAGGTATTTACAGACGTTATATACAACGTTCTACCGCCGATACTGCGGCGTAGGCTGGACGTACCCATTGACCATGTAATATGTAAAACAATTAAGAAGCCATCACAATCTCAAGTAACTTCTCAAGTCTAACATATAAACCATATCATCTCGTGTTCACATCTTTCTATCTCAAGTTCCATCGGCACTATGTCCCAACACATCTGTATTAATACACGATGCCCCAAATGGTGACCCATAGGTCTCGAATACCTTTATACTATATAACTTGTTCCATTTCTAAGTCGTTTATATGATTGCAATTTCGTGGCATTTGTGTGCCACAACTGCATACTTCGATGCACATATTATATCTTTTAATATTACAACAGTTCCCTGGCGTTGCGCCACAACATGTCTAATTCATTTAATAAGTCTGACGCATAGTCTCCATGCACAGATGCACGCTCAACGCCATTATTCAATGTTCTAAGCCTAGTATTTAATGTTCTTTGAGTCATGTATTTGATGCACACCTCGATGCTTTCTTTCAATGTTCTACCATTCATATCCTATAACGACTTGTGCACTTGATGCACGTTCGCCTCAATTGTTCAATGTTCAATGTTCTATCTTACTGTTCGACACGTATCAAAGTATACGAACACTTATGTTCCCTTAAACTAACCACTTATTCGAACTACTATGCCCGCCCTTCATCTCAATGTAAGTCGACAATTACTCCTCATACGGGTTGCTAGCCCTACACATAAAACCAATCGAGTTAATACTTCTTAAAATTGAAATATGCTTTCTCGAATCAAACTCATACCTTATCGAACCAATCGACTTAGTGTAATGCACCATGCGGTGTGGGACATTACATATGTCGAGGCATGGATGTTGAGCTCAGTTGGCACTTGAAGATGTGTAATCGGAAAGAGTTCTTTTGTTTGTAAAGGACATAATGTATGGAAACATCGTTGTAAGCCTTCTGACATATTCCATTGTATCGAGAGAGCTATATGTTGTAATCAGGTCATCATCGACCTTAAGCCATTGTAATAATGTTGTTATTATCAACAAAGCGATTCAGTTCATATATCTTGTATTATTCAACTTTTCTACTTAGAACTTTCAGCTGTGTTGGCTTAGTATCATAGATGATGTAATCGATCGAGCAATTCCCAATGCCACATGAACCAATTGAGAGACCATATATTGTACACAAGTTGTCCAGACCAATGTATGAAAGCAACTTCTATCAGATAAAATTTTACGATGCACTAATTATGCAATAAGTAAACATTTTTATCTTTTTTGTTCAATCAAAGCACGAAGCTAATAGCTCATTCCTTTCTTTCTTTCTTTTATATCATCTCGTTTCAATAATACAAGTTATTCCATACAGTTCTATTATTGCAGCATATGATAAAAGGAAACATATAATCAATCTTATTTACACAAGCATAGCAACAGTCCTATCAACATTCGATAACTTAAGCAATAGTCTAACTTTAGCATATAATCTTTTATCTAAAATAAGTATAGTAAAGGTTATTTCATCATGCAAGCAGGCAAGTTCTTTTGTTAAAGCATACAGAGTCATGTACTACCATTCACTTTCTAATTTTCTTTCAATGTTCTACCATTCATATCCTACAACGACTTGTGCACTTGATGCAGGTTCGCCTCAATTGTTCAATGTTCAATGTTCTATTCTTAGTGATTACGAACTCATTCTTAACAACCAGCATAAGTTCTTTCTTTTATGAATTATTTATTAATCGTAAAAAAAATTAGAAAGTGAACTCTTGCCCACTTACTATGATAAATCGTTTCCTGTCCCAACAAGGGAGCTATTTATAAAGGCTTCATCTCGAGCTAGCAAACCGATATCAATATCCATACATAATGCCTCTATTGGAAGCGGGGACATCACAATTGTTAAGTAAGTATTTGCACATTGGAATCAGAAACCTAGATATCTCTAATGACCAATATCTTACAAATAATTTATAGTTTGGTAATTCATTTAACATGTAGTGTGGATTTTAGAACTTGAATTTGGTTATTATTGTAGTTCTAACAATTTGATTTTTGGACTTGAATAGCATGAAAAAGGGCACTTGCAAAATAAATAAAGATAATAGCTTGTTTGCTAAGGCAAGAAAGTTATACTTAAGATAAATTTACATATACAATAGTTGCGTGTGTTTCTGTATTTGTCACGACCCGGTCCCAATTTCTTGGAACGAATCGGATCATGCCCAGCCTGCACCGTTGATGAGACGGCAGCAGTAAGCTGTAACTTCCATATGCAGGTAATCAACAACTCAAACTAAATTTGCCACAACATTTATTATTTGATAAATTAAAAACTTAAAACTTGTCCAGTACAGATTACAAACATAAACCACCAAATTAAGTCACATTGTTCTTTTAGACAAAACTAACAAAATGGAAAATAATATCTAAATAAAAGCAACATCCTCATCCAGTAATCCATCATCGGGAAGCACAGCAGGGTATAGCTCAGGGTCATAATAGCTACTAATCAGTAGCTCTGCATCCTCAACAGGACCTAAAAATATAGTCTCCAGTCAGGAGGGAGCAAAGTACAAATTTATAATATTTTAACAATTGAAATTAATAATGGAAATATGCACTTTTAAACAATTTGAAGTAAATAATTTTCCAGCAGTTAAAAATAGTGAAATATGAATAGGTAATGAATATGACCGGATTGGATTTGTTACAGTAATATCCTAGTGATATGGTATGGCTTATCCCCGTGTGTTTGAGGGGTAAGCTAATACAATCAGTTATACTATTGGATGTGGTTATATCCACTACACTACTCCCCCAGTCCCCAATAGTTACAGTAGTTACAGTCAATGCTCTCAAAAGAGTTTCGTGTTGTATCATGATTTAAAATTGCATTAAAACAATTATTAACTAATTGTAATCTACCATAAAATTGTACTTGCCTTAAAATGACTTGACTGGATGGGTCGATATGTCGGGACAGGAAATCAGGTTCTTCCTTGAAATCCTACATTTGGAAATTTGTCTCAGAAAACCAATGTTGCCAATGATGCTAAACTAGTTACAATCTCTAGTTGTGTCCTAGTCAATTTTAGTTTTTAATTAGCTAGCACAACCAAAACGCTGTTATTAGTGCGTTACAATTAAGAATATCAATTGATATTTAAACTTTTGGGAAAAACTTGTATTTATCAGGTTTTACTGTTTATTCGGAAAAACTTAATACTTTTGATAATTATATAAAAATATACTTTTCCTTTAAATGAGAAATATCGTGAATTTTCAAATTGTACTTAATATAATTTTATTCCTAATTTTTACGCATTCTCACAAAATCCAGAAAACCACAGTTACTACCTACTTATTACAAAACTGCAGAATAGTAAATGGGCTTATGCCCTTACATTCCCAAGAATTAAAATAAGAGAAAATTCGTTAGTTCTGTAAACTGCCTACAAAATTAAATATAAATAATATTTAATAATTATAAAATATTATTGAGTCTCAGAACTGATCCAATCGTCATTTTTATAGCTAATGCCTCAACGTCCGGACGAAACCGGTTTCGTTTGCATTTAGCCGGGGCCCATTGACCAATAAGGTCGTCGTCCAATAAATCCAAAAATAGTATTCTTTTCCGAAATTTATTTTAAAATTATATAATTAAATTTTTATAGAAATTTCGGCAGCATTCCCTCTATTTTCGGGATAACCCAAAACTGGGAAACGTGCCGATTTTTCCTGCAAAATAAATCCCAAACCAGGGATACCCAATTTTATATATAAAAACATCTAATAAATCATTTTTTGAAATGATTTTAGAATTCCCGAACAAAATCGGAATTTCCCGAAACCAATTCGAAATTTCACAAAACCAATTTCCACACCAATCCAAACCCAAGAACCTTCTCAGAAATAAGGTTCTTCTAAAATCAAATTTATATAAAATCTCTATTCACAGAAATATTTCTGAAGGATTCGGAAATTCCGAAATCGAAAAAGATCACAGAACCAAAACCAACAGCATACCAATTTCCGAAGAAACTTTGGAAAGTCGAAATGGAAACGTAATTGAAACGTAACCAAAAATCCGAATTCCTGAAGGAATCGGTGGACCAATTTCATCACAGACCAAGAGAAACTATGGGACTATCCAGAAGTTACCGAAATTTGACGGAATCCGAAGTGATGCCTCGGACTCGGAACGTTCAGCGCTCGCGGACAGTAAGAAATCAGCGAAACCAGATCTGGGTCGGGGCACGCTGGCCGAGTGGGGTGGAGTCGCGTGGGGTGGCTCGGAAGCGGCCAAGAACAGCAGCGTCGCTGCGGAAAAAGGGGGCGCCAGCTAGGGTTCATCCAGGAGGGGTGCGCCGAGCTCGACGGGAGGGCACCGCCGATTCTGGGTCACGCCGGGGACGCGGATCAGCCGCGGGAAATGAGGCGTTGGCTGGAGAGGGTTCGGCCAGGACTTGGGCGAAGGGTTCTGGAGACGGGCTCGACTCCGGTGATGGAGCTCGATCGTCGGGGCTTGGCCGGAGCTCCGGCTAGGGCACGATTTGGGGAAAAGGGCTTTGGAGAAGGGAAAGTGGTGATAGGGAAGAATGGAGGAGAGGGTTTAAGTAGGGAGAGATGAACGGGGGTTACCGAAACTCAACGGCCATGGCAGTTTGGGAGATGGTCGGCCAAGAGACCGATGTTACTTCGATTTCTCATAAAGAATGAAGAGAATGAGAGTTATTCTCTTTCTTCATTGAGAATTAAAGGGTCTTGATAGTTAATGGGTATTATTTTAATGGGTTATGGGTTCAAATGGTTATTAGGTCTGGGCCTAAGGCTTAAACCATTGATTTGGACTTCTAAACAATTGAGCTTTTAAGAAAATAAGGAATGGGCTAAAGATTTTTTTTTTTTTAACAAAACCATGGTTTCAATGGGTTTAAGAATAAAAGAATTTAAGATTTTTAATTTTTCTTTAGAAAATTATAACTAAACATTTTTGTAATTCTAAAATATATTCGGGCTCAGAATTGGGTTCGGGACTGGGCCAGGCAATCAAAAATCCAAATTCATTTATTTTGAAAATAATTTTCTATTTAGCTTTTAATACTAATCTGGCATGATATTAATTTAGCAAACACAAAATTTTAATAATTTTAAAAAAATAACAAAAAATCGAATTTCCAGAATTTCAATTAATTAACTAAAATTACGGGTTTCACAACCTTCCCTCCTTAAGAAATTTCGTCCTCGAAATTTAAAAGAGTAAGGTTAGGAATTACCTCAGGTCTCAAACAAGTACGGATATTTCTCCCGCATCTCATCTTCTCGCTCCCAGGTAGACTCTCCTGGGGAATCGTGCCTCCATATAACTCTGACTATGGGAGTCACTGAAGTCCTGGTCCTCTTCTCGCCTCTATCCAAAATTGCTACAGGCTTCTCTGGTACTGTAAGACTCGGTCCAATCTCCAGCTCCGAGTGGTCCAAGATGTGACTTTGATCCGGGATGTTGCGTCTGAGCTGCGAAACGTGGAAGACGTTGTGCACACCCTCAAGATTAGCTGGTAGAGCTAACCGATACGCCACTTCACCAATTCGGCTCAAAACTTGAAATGGTCCGATATATCTGGGACTCAGCTTCCCAGCTCTGCCAAATCGGATAGTTCCTCTGGTAGGAGAAATTTTTACAAAGACACTATCTCCTTTTTCAAATTCCAGGGGTCGACGACTGCTATCTGCCCAATGCTTCTGCCTGTCTTGGGCGATCCTTAGCTTGTCTCTGATTACCTTCACTTTCTCTGCTGCATCAGTCACAATCTCTGGCCCCAGTAGTACTCTTTCTCCTACGTCGTCCCATGCAAGTGGAGTGCGGCAACGACGTCTATAAAGAGCTTCAAATGGGGTCATACCAATGCTAGCTTGGTAAGTATTGTTGTAGGAGAATTCTACTAAATGCAAGTGATCCTCCCAAGATCCTCCGAATTCCAAGACGCACGATCTCAGCATATCTTCTAGCGTCTGGATAGTCCTCTCAGATTGTCCGTCAGTTTGGGGATGATAAGCTGTGCTGAACTTCAGTTTAGTTTCCAAGATGTCATGCAAACTCTTCCAAAAATGTGAGGTAAATCTAGTATCTCGGTCAGATACAATACTTACCGGTACTCCATGTATCCGGTAGATGTGCCGCATGTACAGTGCCGCCAACTTCTCGATAGATAAACCAACCTTGAAGGGAATAAAGTGTGCCGACTTAGTCAGTCGGTCCACAATAACCCAAATAGCGTCCTTCTCTCCTTGGGATCGAGGCAGTCCTGACACAAAGTTCATTGTTATATGCTCCCACTTCCACTCCGGAATGTCCAGCGGCTGTAGAAGTCCTGCGGGTCTCTGTCTGCTAGTCTTCACTTGTTGGCAAATCAAGCATCTAGCCACAAATCTGGATACATCCTTCTTCATTCCATACCACCAAACGATGGTACGCATATCCCGATACATCTTATTAGCTCCAGGATGTATAGAATACTGTGACTGGTGCGCTTCTTGCATCAGCTCATTCCTCAATTCGCCAGATGGTACACACAACCTCGTACCATTCTTCAATGCTCCATTACTGGCGATAGAGAAACCTTCAAGTGTTCCTGCCAGTACTTCATCTCTGAGCTTGCAAAGCGTCTCGTCTTGTAATTGTGTCTCTTTGATTTTGTCCATCAGACTTGAACGCAATTGTAACTGCATCATGGTTGAGTCAGCTCCAGGTATATCAGCTTCTCGCCCCAGTTCCTTCATCTTTCCCTCAGGCAGTACAATCTCCAGACCAAGCTTCTCTATGTCCTCCAACAAGTGCCGTTCCTTGGTCAAAAACATCGCCACTGGGTATCGACTAAGTGCATCAGCAACCACATTAGCCTTATCCGGATGGTACTGCAGGTCGATGTCAAAATCTTTCATCAGTTCCAGCCACCTTCTTTGTCTCATATTCAGCTCCTTCTGAGTGAAAACATATTTCAGACTTTTGTGGTCTGTATATATTTCTACTCTCTCTCCATAGAGATAATGCTTCCATAGCTTCAATGCAAAGATGACTGCAGCAAGCTCCAGGTCATGTGTGGGATAATTCTTCTCATGGTTCCGTAATTGCCTAGATGCATAAGCAATTGCTTTCCCATTTTGTTGAAGAACGTAACCCAATCCTTTTCCAGAGGCATCACTGTAGATTGAGAAACCACCAGTTCCTGCGGGTAGCGCAAGGATTGGTGCAGTGGTCAGCCTCTTCTTCAGCTCCTCGAATGCAGCCTGGCAATCTTCCGTCCAGATGAACTCTTCATTCTTCCGAGTAAGCTTCGTCATTGGTTCAGCAATTCTGGCAAAATTCTTCACAAACTTCCGGTAGTAGCCAGCCAAGCCCAAGAAACTTCTGATCTCAGCAACTGAGCTTGGGGTAGACCACTTCTCCACAGCAGCTATCTTCTTAGGATCCATCGAAATTCCTTTTCCTGTGACAACATGGCCAAGAAAATCCACCTTGTCTAGAAAGAATTTACATTTGGATAGCTTACCATATAACTTCTCTTTCCTCAAAGTCCCCAGAACTTTCCTAAGGTGCTCCTTATGCTCCTCTTCAGTCTTCGAATAGATCAAAATGTCATCAATGAAAACAATAACAAATTGATCTAAGTATTTATGGAAAACCTTGTTCATAAGGTTCATGAATACAGCAGGAGCATTTGTCAGTCCAAACGGCATGACCAAGAATTCAAACTGCCCATACTTGGTGTTGAACGCCGTCTTGGGAATGTCCTCCTTCCTGACCTTGATCTGATGGTAGTCGGATCTGAGGTCAATCTTCGAGAACACCTTGGCTCCACTGAGTTGGTCAAACAGGTCATCGATCCGGGGCAAAGGGTACTTATTCTTGATTGTGATATTGTTCAGCGCCCGGTAGTCGATGCACATCCTCACAGTTCCGTCCTTCTTGGGAACAAACAAGACAGGTGCTCCCCAGGGTGAAGCTCCGTCTCGGATAAATCCCAAAGCCTTCAGTTCATTGATCTGATCTTTCATCTCCTTGGCCTCCTTCGGGTTGACTCTGTAGCATCCCTTAGAAATAGGGGAAGAGCCGGAGACTAGATCAATGGTAAACTCTATGTCTCGGTCTGGAGGTAACCCGGAAAGACTATCAGGGAAGACATCCATAAATTCTGCTATGATAGGATGGGGAGGTCCGGATTCTTCTATGATAGAGGTGTAAGTAACACACTCCATATCCTCCGGAGTTCGAGAGATTTCAAACTCCGGTTCTCCAGGTGGGCTGAAGACTACACATCCTTTGTGACAGTCTATCAGCGCATGCTGCTGACTCAACCAGTCCATCCCTAGAACTATATCATAATTGGGTAAGGGCATCACAAGCAAAGGTGCAATGAATTGATGGCCTGATATGGTGATAGGGCAATTACAGGTCTCAGTGATGGGTAGGGGTCCTCCACCGGTCATGACTCTACAAATCTTCTTACTAAAACCCGTATCTATGTGGTGTGCAGAGATAAATTTTGTGGATATGAAACTATGTGATGCTCCCGAATCAAATAAAGCTAAGGCAGGATAAGAATGCACATAAATAAAACCTGCGATGACATCAGCTGTAGGTTCCTGCTATGGCTCTTGTTCCTCTGCTGCTAGGGCAAAAGCTCGCCCAGTCTTCTGTTGATGCTGTCCAAATTGTTGTTGTTGAGTGGACAGAGGACCTTTCTGTTGAATTGTTCCCATCCGATGAGCCGCCGAGGGACAATCCTTCACTTGGTGGGTGGAAGACCCACAGACCAGGCAATGCCCTAGTCTCTTTCTGCAGATATTTGCTTGATGCCCCGGCCTTTTGCAATAGTCGCAGACAGGGATCTGCCTCTGAGGTGCCCTATCATTGTTCCTTGCCTGCTGGTTCTGCTGCTGGTGGTGGGAAGGCCGGTTGTTGTTGTTGTTGTTGGGCCTCTTCTGATTACCCTGGAAGTTGTTAGTTCCAGGATAATTCCTCTTTGAGCGAGCAGGTTGGCTCTTCTCTATATCTTGAGCTCGCTCCAGAATCTTTTCATAGGTCTTAGCACCGCCTGAGATTACATGGGTGTGGATCTCCTCTCTCAGCCCATGTCTAAACCTTTCAGTACGATCTTCAGGGTCAGCTACCAGGTTCTTGGCAAAACGGCTGAGTTGGCCGAATTCTGCCGCATATTCTCCAACAGTCATATTTCCTTGCTTCAAGTTCTGGAATTGTCTCTCCATCTCCTGCAACTCTGATGTTGGAAAGAACTTCCTCTTGAACAACCTCTTGAAGGTGTCCCAGTCAATCTACCTGTCCTGGAGTCGGGGTTCATTTCGATACCAGGTGCTTGCTACATTTTGCAGTTGGAGTCCCACTGCTTCAGCCTTGAGGTCTTCTGGAAGTCGAGTGACACTTAGGAGACGCTCCATACTATCGAGCCATTCATCAGCATATACAATTCCCTCGGTTCCCTTGAAGGGTCGAGGGTTCTGCTTCTTGAAACTCTCAATATCACCCACCTTGGCAATATGATTCCCATTAATTAAATGGCCTTAATATTACATAAATTAATCCTTAAATTTATGTTTACCTTGGCAGGCCTTGGTTCCTGTTGAGCTGCTTCTCCTCTCTCCAGTGCAGCCATTGCTACGCTATGGGCATTCTCCATGCCTTCTCTCATAATTGCTGTCTGCTCGCGATGAGCTTCAGCTTGAGTTCTCTGGGCTTCTAGTACTCCTCTTAGCAGACCTATGAGGTCGGTGGGGTCCACAAGTACCGGTGGGGCAGCTGGAGTGGGCAAAACCACAGGGGGCTGCATCTCCGTCCGAGAAGTTGATGGACCCGTCGTTGTATTATGGGGACGGTCGGCCAGTTGCCGAGGTGTAGGATCCGGACTTGATTGGGGAGGTGGGGTATGATAGGGTGAAGATACCCCATCGTCAGCAGGATTGATATTGTCAGTGGCCATTCTCTGGAAGGTTTAGGATATAAACATAAGCAAGGTAGCCTATCTATAATCAAACAAAAATATTTACTTATAATATATTTCGGTCCTATATTGTGACAAATTAATGTTCTAGTGTTCTAAATGTCTCTAAATAGATTTTCCTAAGTCGTTGATTTGCCCTGCATGGGCCACCACTAAAAATATGTCACGACCCGGTCCCAATTTTTTGGAACGAATCGGATCATGCCCAGCCTGCACCGTTGATGAGACGGCGGCAGTAAGCTGTAACTTCCATATGCAGGTAATCAACAACTCAAACTAAATTTGCCATAACATTTATTATTTGATAAATTAAAAACTTAAAACTTGTCCAGTACAGATTACAAACATAAACCACCAAATTAAGTCACATTGTTCTTTTAGACAAAACTAACAAAATGGAAAATAATATCTAAATAAAAGCAACATCCTCATCCAGTAATCCATCCTCGGGAAGCACAGCAGGGTATAGCTCAGGGTCATAATAGCTACTAATCAGTAGCTCTGCATCCTCAACAGGACCTAAAAATATAGTCTCCAGTCAGGAGGGAGCAAAGTACAAATTTATGATATTTTAACAATTGAAATTAATAATGGAAATATGCACTTTTAAACAATTGGAAGTAAATAATTTTCCAGCAGTTAAAAATAGTGAAATATGAATAGGTAATGAATATGACCGGATTGGGTTTGTTACATTAATATCCTAGTGATATGGTATGGCTTATCCCCGTGTGTTTGAGGGGTAAGCTAATATAATCAGTTATACTATTGGATGTGGTCATATCCACTACACTACTCCCCCAGTCCCCAATAGTTACAGTAGTTACAGTCAATGCTCTCAAAAGAGTTTCGTGTTGTATCGTGATTTAAAATTGCATTAAAACAATTATTAACTAATTGTAATCTACCATAAAATTGTACTTGCCTCAAAATGACTTGACTGGATGGGTCGATACGTCGGGACAGGAAATCAGGTTCTTCCTTGAAATCCTACATTTAGAAATTTGTCTCAGAAAACCAATGTTGCCAATGATGCTAAACTAGTTACAATCTCTAGTTGTGTCCTAGTCAATTTTAGTCTTTAATTAGCTAACACAACCAAAACGCTGTTATTAGTGCGTTACAATTAAGAATATCAATTGATATTTAAACTTTTGGGAAAAACTTGTATTTATCAGGTTTTACTGTTTCTTCGGAAAAACTTAATACTTTTGATAATTATATAAAAATATACTTTTCCTTTAAATGAGAAATATCGTGAATTTTCAAATTGTACTTAATATAATTTTTATTCCTAATTTTTACGCATTCTCACAAAATCCAGAAAACCACAGTTACTACCTACTTATTACAAAACTGCAGAATAGTAAATGGGCTTATGCCCTTACATTCCCAAGAATTAAAATAAGAGAAAATTCGTTAGTCCTATAAACTGCCTACAAAATTAAATATAAATAATATTTAATAATTATAAAATATTATTGAGTCTCAGAACTGGTCCAATCGTCATTTTTATAGCTAATGCCTCAACGTCCGGACGAAACCGGTTTCGTTTGCATTTAGCCGGGGCCCATTGACCAATAAGGTTGTCGCCCAATAAATCCAAAAATAGTATTCTTTTTCGAAATTCATTTTAAAATTATATAATTAAATTTTTATAGAAATTTCGGCAGCATTCCCTTTATTTTCGGGATAACCCAAAACTGGGAAACGCGCCGATTTTTCCTGCAAAATAAATCCCAAACCAGGGATACCCAATTTTATATATAAAAACATCTAATAAATCATTTTCCAAAATGATTTCAGAATTCCCGAACAAAATCGGAATTTCCCGAAACCAATTCGAAATTTCACAAAACCAATTTCCACACCAATCCAAACCCAAGAACCTTCTCAGAAACAAGGTTCTTCTAAAATCAAATTTATATAAAATCTCTAATCACAGAAATATTTCCGAAGGATTCGGAAATTCCGAAATCGAAAAAGATCACAGAACCAAAACCAACAGCATACCAATTTTCGAAGAAACTTTGGAAAGTCGAAATGGTAACGTAATTGAAATGTAACCAAAAATCCGAATTCCCGAAGGAATCGGTGGACCAATTTCATCACAGACCAAGAGAAACTATGGGACTATCCAGAAGTTACCGAAATTTGACGGAATCCGAAGTGATGCCTCGGACTCAGAACGTTCAGCGCTCGCGGACAGTAAGAAATCAGCGAAACCAGATCTGGGTCGGGGCACGCTGGCCGAGTAGGGCGGAGTCGCGTGGGGTGGCTCGGAAGCGGCCAAGAACAGCAGCGTCGCTGCGGGAAAAGGGGGCGCCAGCTAGGGTTCAGCCAGGAGGGGTGCGCCGAGCTCGACCGGAGGGCACCGCCGATTCTGGGTCACGCCGGGGACGCGGATCAGCCGCGGAAAATGAGGCGTCGGCTGGAGAGGGTTCGGCCAGGACTTGGGCGGAGGGTTCTGGAGACGGGCTCGACTTCGGTGATGGAGCTCGATCGTCGGGGCTTGGCCGGAGCTCCGACTAGGGCACGATTTGGGGAAAAGGGCTTTGGAGAAGGGAAAGTGGTGATGGGGAAGAATGGAGGAGAGGGTTTAAGTAGGGAGAGATGAACGGGGGTTACCGAAACTCAACGGCCATGGCCGTTCGGGAGATGGTCGGCCAAGAGACCGATGTTACTTCGGTTTCTCACAGAGAATGAAGAGAATGAGAGTTATTCTCTTTCTTCATTGAGAATTAAAGGGTCTTGATAGTTAATGGGTATTATTTTAATGGGTTATGGGTTCAAATGGTTATTGGGTCTGGGCCTAAGGCTTAAACCATTGATTTGGACTTCCAAACAATTGAGCTTTTAAGAAAATAAGGAATGGGCTAAAGATTTTTTTTTTTTAACAAAACCATGGTTTCAATGGGTTTAAGAATAAAAGAATTTAAGATTTTTAATTTTTCTTTAGAAAATTATAACTAAACATTTTTGTAATTCTAAAATATATTCGGGCTCAGAATTGGGTTCGGGACTGGGCCAGGCAATCAAAAATCCAAATTCATTTATTTTGAAAATAATTTTCTATTTAGCTTTTAATACTAATCTGGCATGATATTAATTTAGCAAACACAAAATTTTAATAATTTTAAAAAAATAACAAAAAATCGAATTTCCAGAATTTCAATTAATTAACTAAAATTACGGGTTTCACAGTATTGTATTGTTCCACCGAAGGAGTCAGCGTACCCAAAATTTTTTTGCTATAGAGAGTTTCTCTGGGTATGAATATTAAATTATCAAATTTATGGGGCTCAAACTACAAAGGAGACTATATCAAGTTTTTAAAACAAATATTTTAATTATTGACGAGCTCTAGATAACCTTAAATAAATATGCTTAGGGGCTAAGTAGTAAGAGTCTAGGACGAGTAGGACACGAACACTAGTCACACAAGCAAAATCCAATTCATTTCCAGTATTTTATGCTTTGTGCCAGTTGGAAGAAATTATTACCTGAATTTATGTTCTCATATCTCATGTTACTTCGAGATTGAAGATAAGATACATACGTACTTGGATTTTAAAATTTTGACATATACTTGATTCGTGAAACTCGAGACACGATATATACTTGCATCCTGGAATTTGAGACATACTACATACTTGAATGTTGAGATTTGAGATGAGATACAAAGTAGGGCTAATAAAGATAGTATAATACAGATTGTTTGTAGCTCTAGGTTAGTGCATGGGGCAGGATCGAACAACTTGAATTACACCGTATGAAATTCTTGCAATATAATAGCAAAACAAATGATCAGTAGTTAGCTCTTTCGCAAGGCTTACAAAGTGAGTGTGTGAGGCTTAACTCACTTACAAGTACATGATTTTGGACGTACCTATTTCGATCAAAAGATCGATTAGGTGAATCAACGATATAATAGAACTTAGAGTCATATTTCAAGTTAACACTATAATACTTCTCTAGCGTTTAAACATACCAAACTCTTTCAATTATTCAATACATATGATATCTTCATTTTCTTATCGTTCTTAATCGATGACTTGCTTGTCGTTTTGACGACCTAGTATTGTTTATTAGGGAATAATGAGACTCAAGAATAGACGTTGCCTTTATACAACGTAAACGAGGCTTAAGAATGAACAAGGACACTCCAATGATCCATCAGCTTCATTTTGTAACTGGACAATTTATGTAAAATATGTGTCTCGAGACATCCTACTATTAAGAGTTTTACTTTTATATAGTCTTACATATAATAGTCGTGAGTATTGGGAAGGCAAATCTGTTTAGTATTATATGCATTTTCCATCCTATAACTTTACAAGTGACGATCGCAGATATGGATACCAATGTATTTGTATAGTGCATAGTCTGGAGTTGTAAATTTTGTACCGGCTCATCGTATTATGGGAGCGGGAAGTGACACCCCCTTTGGCTCCATATTGTAGGACATACTCTTTGCGACAACTAGAGAGGTCAAAATATTCTATTTGTTATTGGTCATTAAACAGGTCAAAACAAGTCATCCTCGTATAAACTAGAACCTTACCCGTTTATTAAGCAGGATAAATTTGGTCTTCTATATTAGGATTCGATTAGACATAACATAAATAAAACTGAGATTAATAAGGTGGGTTGGCGATAGGGGTGAGCATCATTCGATTATGGATCCTGAACCGATTAAGAGATTTGGTTCGGTTTGAAATTCTTTTCGGTTTGGTTCCAGTTTTGAAAATATTAAAATTTATTATTTGTTTCGATTTCAATTTTGGGTTTCAGCTTCGTTCCAAAATCGAATAAGATTACACAATTATATAATTCCCTTCAATTTTATGCTTATTTAATGATTAAAAATGTGTATACTTTTGAAAATAATAATTCTATGAATATGTTTTAAAGTCCAACTTTAATAATTACTAGTCCAACTTTGAAATACAACAAAATATATGTATAAAAATTACATTTTAAATACAATTTAAGCACATCCTGACTTTGGGTCTGCTTCATTAAAAAATAAAAAAATAGTTCAACCGAATAAACCGGATCAATTATTCGATTTTGATTATAACTTAGTTTTGATTTAGTTTTGATTTTGGATTCTTAAAATTTTAATTTATTCAATTTTAACTTTTTGATTCGGTTGAAACACCTGGGTCTAGGCGTGAGCATTCGGTTAATTCGGTCTCAACCGAACCGAATAACCGAAAATCGAATTGGACAATAACCGAATCAAACCGAACCGAATTAAATCGGTTCGGTTTATTCAAAATTTTGGTTTATTTGAGCTTTCTTTTGTTAATATATATATATATATATATATATATATATATATATATATATATATATTCAATTTTTTTTATTCGGTTTAGTATTTTTAAAACCTAAACCAAATTGATATTTTTTTAAAACCGAACCGAATCTATTATTTGGTTCGATTCAATTCGATTTTCGGTCCAAAATCGAATATTGCTCACCCTTGTCAGGGTCAACTTGATAATAATTTGCTGGCTTGTTTGCCACATTCCATCCATCCGTTCATCCATTTAATCAACGGCTGAAATCTAGCAATGCCCAGTTGGGCCTCCTTGTGCGGCCATAACCTAACCTAGAATGAGCTGTCTCGCTCGCTCGCTCGCTCGCTCTTTATAAGCAATGCGATTGCTGCGAGTTGTTCTTACAGCCCGCCTCCTATTCTAGTTTTTTTTTTCCTAAACCCTAGAATCAAAACCTCTCTCTCTCTCTTCGGGTTCTTCTCTCGGCAGCCTTCTTCCACATCACAAGGTCTTCTTCTCTCCTTTCTCATGCTCTCTCTCATTCTTATATGAGAAATAAATCTGTTGTATGAGAAATTCTTGATGGACTATTTTACTAGTAGTATTAGTTTTCACATCTATACATGGATGGTATAGATGTGTTGATGTTTGATTTGTATTTTTAGCCCTAATTTGTTGGTACATGTTTTACACACACACCCCCTTGTTTAACCCGCTCAATATTGGTGCAAGATCACTTGTTAGGAAGTTGTAATTGATTCCATGTACCATATATATTATATCCTATTATATTATGTGTTTTTTTGTGCTAAGAAAATGTGTTTTTTTTTTTACAGTTTAACCAGGGATTTCGATATGGGCAAATCTAGCAAGAAGTCTAATGTTGAGGTACTGTACCATATGTCACTTATTTCCTTCCACAGATAAGTTTCTATATGGGGCAGTTTGGACTTGTAACTCGCATCAATTGTGAAAGCTACTTCTTATCTGCTGAAAGTTAAAAGCATATGCTTTTAAGTAACATGATGTGGTCAAATTCTCATTTCCGTGTTTAACCTATGATGTTAGATATGAAGAAGGTGTAAATTTTAAAAAAGTGAAAAATAATAATAATACAAAAAAATGATTATATAACTAGATTATTAATTATTTCTTAATGTTAATTATTTATTTAAGATATCGACATACACTGGGCCTTCCTTGTGCACATCAGATTAATGAATATCGTCGTGAACAATTCCTATTCCAGTAGATGTTGTCGATCAACGTTGGAGGCAGTTGTCTTACGATGCCCGTGGTGAAGACGGACGATGATTTCTTCTCTTTGCCACAAGTGAAACTTCTCCACGCAAGGTGGTGCGTCTCAGTAGGAGCGGAGCGGAAGTCCATTGAGCTTAAAATCGAAGAAATTGCATGTCCGGTTACTACTAGAATGCATGAGCCAGAAATTGCATGTCCGGTGACTACTAGAATGCATGAGCCATCCGTTGTTTCCAATCCTATTAACAATTAATAAGAATTAATTGCTAAAAAGTTTATTAAATAACTATAATGTATAAAATAATGTCAATATTTTGCATTAAAATAAATTAGTACTAATTATTAAGTAATACTAGTAGTATCGAGTTAAACTATTAGTACTAGTTATTTAATTATTTTATTTAATATTAGTATTTTTACTAATACTAAATTTAATTTTCAATTAGTTAGTTAAATATTCAGTATTAATTTAATATTACTGTTAATTTATTATTTAATACTAAATACAAACTTGATTAGTATAAGTACTAATTATTTTATTTATTTAATAGTAGCATTAATTTGTTAATTCATTAGATATTTAATACTAATTATTTAACTAACATTAAATTACTACTAGTTATTTAATAATAACTAGTATAGATACTTAATTACTTTATTTTAAATAACTAGTATAAATAATAGTTATTTTATCTGAAATTAGTAATTATTTTATTTGAAATAATTAGTAACTACTAATTATTTTATTTGGAATTAGTACTAATTATTTAACTAATAATTAAATTAGTACAAATTTGTCACTTTTAACACAATTTTACATAAAACTGGATGGAAGTGGGGAAACCTCTTTTTCATTTATGACGAGGGGACATGAACTACAAAGTAATTACTAATAATGACTCCAAGTTCATGTGCCATCTTTCATATTTAGCAAACATTGAAAGTGTGGAAGTCGTTCAAAATTCATCAACTTTCACATTTTCACATCCCACTTAGTAGCCCATCCAATCAGCCCCTAATTGTTATAAGTTTATTTCTTGCGCTTCCTAACTTACTTTTTCATGCAGATTAATGTTCCTGCGGCCGTCCCTGCTGCTACCCTGAAGTCTGCCAAGAAGGGTTTGTTTCTTATAGAATCACTGCTACTTTTTGTAGTAGAAAATTATTGTCTTGTTCATTGAATTCAATTATTAAAAGTCATTCTTGATTGATGGTTAGGTAAAAGAGAAGCGGAGAAGGTTATAGAGAAACCGGTGGCTGGTGCCAAGAAGCAGAAAGTTGATGTGGTAGTGCCGAAGCAGAAGGAGAACAACAAGGCAAAGAAGGCCCCCCCTCCGAAGAAAAAACCTGAAACCAGCAGTTCTGAAGAAGACTCTTCATCCGAAGAGGAGGTAACTTTTTTTTTGTCATTGCTCTTTAGCATAAAAACATTCTTTGCTGCATATAATTCATGTCCACTACTTGCTTGACTCAGTGTATAATACACTAGTAATTTATCACCCTGGTGACATATTTGAGATGGACTGAAACGATTCACTATCTTTGATATTTGATAACTTGACATCTTTATTCAGGGGCATTGACTTAATATGTTTGAATAATAGTGCAAACAACTGTTTGGATTATCTATGTTTTCTATTGTATACATCACTGTGTATCCTGACTTTCAGGTAATTTTAAGAACCTTTTTTTATTGGCTTGAATATGGACTCTAGAATGACTTTGTCTCCCAACAAAGAAGGGAGACCAGTTTGTATCAGATGAGCCTCTTTCAACCTACTATGATATTTTTTTGATCAGTTTTGATATGGATTCAAACACAACAAAGACTGAAATTAATAGAACAATTCCAAATTTACCTCAAGCTAACGAAATCCATGGAAGGTATTCAAATTCAAGCAGCTCCTTCATACCACAATTCAAGCCAACCAAATCCATGGAAGGTCTTTGTTGTAAATTTGGAATAACACGTGTCTTTCTGTATCTTTGCACTTGAGATGAATTTCAAAGCAGCCACATAACTGAAATGTCCACCTAGTTGAATCAGATGAGCCTCTTTTTGTTGTGAGATGTCACAGGTTTGCTTTTGGGTAAGCTTATATTTTGAAGATTGAGTTCTTATCTCGATGTAGTGTTTTGTATCAACAGCTAAAGAAATGGAAATTTTTTTGTAATTTCTGAATCCAAAAGCAACTCTAGCTAACAAAGTTACAAAACACAAGAACACTAAATTTCAATTTGACAATTCTCAACTCCTCGAATTCAAGCTCAAGCTCATGAACACAAAAGTATATTTAATTCTTTATTATAATTTGAAACTATCAAAATCATGATCTTTCATTGCCATTTATTGCTTTTAGGAGAGTATTGTTTTGTATTTTGCATCCTCACAATCAAAGTGTGGTCATTAAGTATTTAAGTTATTTATTTTCATTGGTCAAAGAAACTGCTGCAGCAGTTACTGCTCCTGCAAAAAAAAATACTACCTACTTTGTCAGAAAAGGGTTATTGGCGTCTTGATTTGGATTCTAATACACCGAGTTTTCATGCTATCTAGATATTATTTTTGGTGTTGCACGGACACAATACTACACGACACACTAGCGACATGGCAACACAGACACGACACCTATTTTGGTGTGGCCTAGTGCATTATTGAGTGTCTGTGGTGTGTCAGGAACCTGTATGATACATGTCCGACACGACATGGCCCAGATTTTTGGGGGTGTTTTTGCTTCCTAGGTGTGTTTCAATGGACTTCAGGAAGAAAGCATAAGGGATATGCTAGTCCATGGATGCTTGTTTTTGTTTTTTTGTTGCAGAACCGGAGAAGTTATTTAATGGGAACTTATGGGATATGTGGGACAATGATAAAATGAAAAGACTTTTCTTTAATATTTTGAGGGGAGATATTGTTGCCAAAAAACAAATTTTATCCTCCTTATTCTGCCTATTGACCGAAGATAAGTAGGAATGGAGGTGTAGTCCAAAAGGGTTAGGATCCAGAAAATTCTGACCCTAACTCCTTTATCCATCGAATAGGAGAAAGAGGACGGAGACGAGCCCAGTGAAATGAACAGTGCCAAGTGTTTCTAGATTAACAGGTCACTTGTCAGTGTTGTGTTAAACATGGCTTGGACATTAATATAAATCCATCTTTAATACAATAATGATAACACTTAAGATTTCTTCACGTTACACGGAATAATGAAGTCAAAAGCTTCCAATTTCCTAGTAATTTATTTATTTTCATGTAGTGGCTAAGGTTATATATTCTATGTCAAGTTACATCAACGAACAAATTCTCTCCCACATGCAATTCAAAGGCTTCTCACTGTTGTCTTCCTAGGACACACAAACTGAGGCAGTTGTCCCACCCAAGAAAGTACCAGCAAAAGGAACTGTAAATGGTAATGCTGTAGCTTCTAAAAAGCAGCAGGAATCCAGTGATAGTTCTGACTCAGATAGTTCAGAGGATGAGGCTGTTAATGTTAAGGTTGTTTTCCTTTTATTTTATCATACAAATCTTTTCTGAATTGTGCAGTGCTATTAATAACTTGAATACTACTGGTGAACTGTGCAGAAAACTGCCACATCCATAAAACCATCTCCAGCAGTTGCAAAGAAGAAACAGGAGTTGAGCGACAGCTCTTCTGAGAGCGATGAGGATGATGAGGTACGAAGGTGAAGAACTTTTGTTTACTACTTTAGGATTTCATATGCTAGGCTTCGAATTGTGCTTAATTCCAAATTGCAGCAAATAGGTGGACCCAGAGAATGTCGTATACATAATCTAAAAGTTTGGTTAAAAAATAATTTATAGTGGAGTTGTGCTTACAAGAGAAATGTGAATCTTCTCTTTGATGGTGCTAGTATTTTGACAAGTTTTGCTGCCAATGTTATTTGGGCTCAATACTTGATAGTTACATAACAATTATGTTGCTCGAGATTTTTACGCTTTCAGAATGTGAAAAATGCATGATTTTTGTTATGTAGCAATTATATTTAAGTGACAAGGAACCCTTTTTGGTGTAAATTCATGATAATTTTGCACAATGTAGGATTCTGCTCCTAAGGTTTCTGCCAAGCTTAATGTGAAGCCTGCCACTGATGATAATAGCAGTGATGAAGATGAGGATGACAGCAGTGAAGGAAGTTCTGATGATGAACCTCCAAAGGCACAACAAACTAAGGTGTGTTTGCAAGGACATCAGTAACTAAAACTGATAAGTTGTTGTATCGATTTTAGTTTTTGAAGTTAATTTTGTATGGTATTCTGTTTTCCCCCTTTATATTCATCACACAGACGCCAAAAGCATCCAAGGAAAGCAGTTCCGAAGATGGTTCTTCAGAGGATAGCGAAGACGAGGATGAAGATGAGCAGTTGGATACACCAAAAAAGGTAGAAAGCTATTCTTATTACATTTTAAAAACATTATGTAATCCAGTAAGAAACCGACACTCCAAAAGCATTGCCTTCATGATGCGTTGTGTTGGACCCGTATTGAATACCAACCCAAACACTAATATACACTGGGACACTGCCAAACTAGGTCCTGTATTCATGTCACTGTCTAAATTGTGTTGTATTTGTGACCGTGTGAAATAGATTAGAGCAGAGTTATCGACAGATGATAGAGCAACCAACATGCTTTCCTATTCCTTAGTACTTTGCATCTTTTCGATAATCCTTACAGATTTGCCTTAAATGAAAAGCAGACAGGAACCTCATGGCTATCTCACTTTGCATCAGTTAGATAATTATTATAGATTTACCTAAGATGGAAACCAAACACGAGGAATCTCATGTATCTGAAAGTGTCCTTCGAAGCCTAGAATAGCATCATGTATATAAGCTCACTACGTTCTTTTTGTTTCAACATCATTAATGTCCTTTAGGATATAAGCTCACTACGGGACTGAAGTTAATATAATGATGAATTTTGGAAAGTAAGCCAATGTTATGTTCTCTCGTGGTTATGTAGGATGAAGTGAAAAGTGTGAAGTATTCGAATGAGATCTTATTTTTTTGGTGTATCACAGAAATTCCTTGACTATTTGTAATCTTAGGGCTAGTTTGATTCCCGTTTAAAATGAACTGTTTGCTGTTTTCGTTTCCATCAGCATCTTGACGAAACCAGCAAATGAAATCTGTTTGGTTCCCGATGTTTGCGGTTTTGGCTATAATGGCCGAAAATGGGCCAAAACAAAAATTCCTTGATTATTTATAATCTTAGGGCTAGTTTGATTCCCGTTTGAAATGAACTGTTTGCTGTTTCCGTTTCCATCAGCATCTTGGCGAAACTAGCAAATGAAATCTGTTTGGTTCCCAATGTTTGCTGTTTTGGCCATACAACAATGGCCGAAAATGGGCCAAAACAGCAAATTAAGTCTATTTGGTTTCTGATGTTTGTTGTTTCTGCCATACAAAAACGGCAAACGTCAACACTTGCGGAGCTACCAGTTGGCATTTGCCATTTGAAATGGAAATTTTCCATTTCAAAAGGGAACCAAACTGATCCTTAATATGATTGTGTTATTTTAATAACTGTTTACAACTATAATATTCCAATATATCTGGCAAAAGACATCATGATGATTGGCGTAGCAGTGTAATGTGCCAATTTTATGATTCCAGTAGATGATTGTTTGTTGGATCTTTTTTCATTGTTGTGCTTGTGGAAGGCCACACTCATTAGTGGACACAACTTGCTGTTGTATTATTTCCACTAGACCTGCCTATCAAGATATATAAGTATATTTGAAAATAGATACCGTTCACAGATGCTTTCTGATTTCCAAAGCGTCTGATTTCCACTATGTGATCATTGTTACTACCTTCATCAGTACTGGGGTTCGGGGTTCGGAGGGAGTGGTCAAAATCATCGAATCTGGGTCTGCATTCGCTGTGTCACCTAGACCTGCCTATCAAGATATATAAGTATATTTGAAAATAGATACCTGTTTTCTTTGACTTAATGCTGTTTTTTTTTATTGAAAGTAAATTATCTTGAGAGAACTTGTGCTAAAGCTTCACTCATGCTTTAGTTCTGATTGTTGCTTTCACATCTATATTAACTTTTGTTCTGGCTATTTGTTTAATGAGTACATTCGAAATTGCAGGAAGGATATGTAAGTATATTTGAAAATAGATACCTGTTTTCTTTGACTTAATGCTGTTTTTTTTTAATGAAAGTAAATTATCTTGAGAGAACTTGTGCTAAAGCTTCACTCATGCTTTAGTTCTGATTGTTGCTTTCACATCTATATTAACTTTTGTTCGCTGTGTCACCTAGACCTGCCTATCAAGATATATAAGTATATTTGAAAATAGATACCGTTCACAGATGCTTTCTGATTTCCAAAGCGTCTGATTTCCACTATGTGATCATTGTTACTACCTTCATCAGTACTGGGGTTCGGGGTTCGGAGGGAGTGGTCAAAATCATCGAATCTGGGTCTGCATTCGCTGTGTCACCTAGACCTGCCTATCAAGATATATAAGTATATTTGAAAATAGATACCTGTTTTCTTTGACTTAATGCTGTTTTTTTTTAATGAAAGTAAATTATCTTGAGAGAACTTGTGCTAAAGCTTCACTCATGCTTTAGTTCTGATTGTTGCTTTCCCATAGTAGTTGGGAAATTACTAGTTGGTCAATTACTTAATAATTTATTGTAATGGTGAAAGTGTATGCATGCAGTTTACATGATTTCAGTAGATGCTTGTTCTTTGATTATGTCTTTTTCATGGACAGTTGTGCACTCATTCGTGAGTGCAACAAAAATGAGCAGTTCATTTTTGTTGATGTACGTTCTTGATTACTTTCTTGATTTCTTCAGCAGTACTCTGTTGTTATATGATATCGAAGTGCATGTTTCTACTTTATTCATCATGTCCTTTTTTTAGTCTATTTATCCTTTTTGACTCAACCCTAATATACCTTTATTTGAAATTTGTGTAACTAAACTGATTATTCTGTGGCTAGTGCAGTAATAAAGTTTCCCTTTAACCAGCATCTTGGATAAGCCCAAATTGTTCCTCTGCTGCCACGATTGAAGTGACAGGGTTTTCTATTGTTCTTTTGTTTGGAAAACCAGTTTTTACAGACTTGATACCATATATGCCTACTGACTATATTAAGTACATGTTCTGTGGAATGAGAGTATATTTTGCTTACTACGATTAAGCACCAAGGTTATGTCTGGGATATCCTGTCACGTCTAACTAAAGGTAAAGTAACAACTGGATGGTGGTCTAATTTAATTCTTTTTCTTGAGCGGACGTACACCTGTTCCGCACTCAAGCAGTTGGACTATAGCACATAGATGGTCTTAATAAGTTACTGTAGCTGGTGCAATTGCTTGATATGCTATCAGCTCTGATTTTTACTAACCCACATCTTAAAATATGCTGATAGATTTACCTCAGCTAAATATTTCAAAATTGATTATAGATTATTGGTAATCTGCAGGTCAAAGATGTCAAAATGAAGGATGTACCAACAAGTGCGAAGGGATCTGAAAAGAAAGGGGTACATAAATTTGACAAATCATGTTGATGCTTACATTGTATTATTTGTTGAGACTAATATGTATGTACTTTGTAGTTGCAGACTCCTGCAAGTGAAAGTCAGAAATCTGGATCAAAGACGCTATTTGTTGGAAACTTGTCCTTCGATGTTGGAGAGGATGATGTGTATGTTCCATATAATCTATTTGAGTGCTTTTAGTTTTGATCTTTTGCCATTCTGACATAGGCTTTTTTTTATACAGGGTGGAATTCTTCAAAGAGGCAGGTGAAGTTGTTGATGTCCGATTAGCTAAAGACGATGAAGGACGTTTCAAAGGATTTGCTCATGTTGAGTTTGCTTCTGAAGATGCGGCTCAGAAGGTAATCTAGTTTTATTCGTTGTACAACTTCAATCAACTTCTCTCCTTGAGAAGATGAATGGAGTTTTCCCCCTTCAGAATGAATTTGTTCAGAAAACCATGCTGTCTGTCATCCTTTTAGAAATCATCTTTGTAGTAGTTATTCCAACATTTTCTTCTTACTACCTTGATATAATGTTTTTTTGTTCTAGGCAAATGAAATGAACGGCCAGGAACTATTAGGTCGTGGAGTCAGACTTGATTTTGCCCGTGAAAGGGGAGCGAGTACTCCATATAGCGGGTATTGATCCTCTTGCCTCTTTATTTTCTTTGGCATATAGCTGATGTTGTATGGTTCATTATCTCAATTAAGTTATAGTACAGTTAGTACTCTAGAATAATACATATATATTACAATCGAAGCTGCATAATGTAAGGGGATTTTGAACGAGGAAACTCGGAGACCCTATGGAGGACAAAGAAGAGGGCGTGGAAGAAGTAAATATAAAAAGTGAACTATATTTCCCTTATGGTTGGTAGTTGATTTCTACATTCTTCTTAACCCCACTATCGTACTGCTGATGAAGATATATGCACTTAACACTGCATTTATGGTAAGGAGATCGAGGAAACACAACTCTGTGGAGATCAAAGAGGTTTAGGGGAAAATATGAAAGGTGAACTACACTTTCCTTGTAGTTGTAGTTGTTGATTTCCATTTCCGTGATCAATGATTAGTGTTACCATCTTCATCAACAGTATGATTGTGGGGTCCAGAGGGAAGTAGAAATCCCCTGTGAGATTTTTGGTATATCTCAGAAATGAATCATAAATATACGAAGATGTTAAATTTATGTTCAGACAATCCTTTATTTTTCTAGGGATTCAACTAGTACTACTACCTGTCCATTTATATCTCGTATTTACTATTTACAGACAAAAATGATCGAAAGAACAATGAATATCTATTTGATCAGGCTTCTTGCCATAATTATGAATTCCATTGGACCCAGAAATGAGACATTGGAAGAATGTTATTTGGAGAATGTACATGACTAAATTTACTGAAGTACCGTTCACAGATGCTTTCTGATTTCCAAAGCGTCTGATTTCCACCATGTGATCATTGTTACTACCTTCATCAGTACTGGGGTTCGGGGTTCGGAGGGAGTGGTCAAAATCATCGAATCTGGGTCAGCATTCGCTGTGTCACCTAGACCTGCCTATCAAGATATATAAGTATATTTGAAAATAGATACCGTTCACAGATGCTTTCTGATTTCCAAAGCGTCTGATTTCCACTATGTGATCATTGTTACTACCTTCATCAGTACTGGGGTTCGGGGTTCGGAGGGAGTGGTCAAAATCATCGAATCTGGGTCTGCATTCGCTGTGTCACCTAGACCTGCCTATCAAGATATATAAGTATATTTGAAAATAGATACCTGTTTTCTTTGACTTAATGCTGTTTTTTTTTAATGAAAGTAAATTATCTTGAGAGAACTTGTGCTAAAGCTTCACTCATGCTTTAGTTCTGATTGTTGCTTTCACATCTATATTAACTTTTGTTCTGGCTATTTGTTTAATGAGTACATTCGAAATTGCAGGAAGGAACAAAAAGGTGGAAAAAGTAACAGCCAAACCATATTTGTGAGAGGATTTGACAAGTCAATTGAAATGAATCAGGTATAGTTTTCAGTCCTGATGCTCTATAAGTTTGCCCTCATCACTTCTATCCGACTCTTGGGTACATTACAGATTGAAAGCAATCTGAAAGAGCATTTTGGTTCATGTGGAGAGATTACTCGAGTTTCCCTTCCCAAGGATTATGAAACTGGTGCTTCTAAAGGGTTAGTTTGATTTGCATCTATTTTCACTCTATGCTTAAGAAAATATTGTTATCTTCGTTGTTTAAAGTTAAAACCACATGATCCATTTATTTTTAGTTGTTGTTTACCTTTTCCTTGGGTTTTATCCATCCATGCCCCATAATTTTTAGAGTATTTAGATATTTGAAAGATTTGAAGATGAAATGGTTTGATCTTAACTGTGAGAATATGCAAAAGGGTATTAGTATATGATATGGTGTTCTCTCTTTTACCTTGATAGTTATGCAAGTCTTGTGGAATGTCCTTGTGGTTGCCAATACGTCTATCCAACATGGACCCAACAAGGCACAAATATTAGGATATGTGCTCTCTAGCGGTAGACAATTGATCCTCTATAGTTAGGAAGGTGCCTAGTTAGGGTCTGGTTTACAGATGGTCCCATTCATCATTTAAGTAGAGATCTCGTCCAACTTTCAACTGCAGAGTAAATTAAGTGATCAATATTTTAAACCCTTGTTGTTTGTGCACTATAATGAGCCTTTCTTTTGCTTCTGCTTTTTTTTTTCTTGGAAGTCGCTGACAGTCCTTTTGTCTCAGTATTGCATACATGGATTTCAATGACCAAGATGCATTCTCCAAGGCTCTCGAGCTCAACGGGTCTGAACTTGGAGATTATGTCCTTATGTTATCTCTTTTACCTTGATAGTTATGCTAGTCTTGTGGAATGCTCTTGTGGTCGCCAATACGTCTATCCAACATGGACCCAATAAGGCACAAATATTAGGATATGTGTTCTCTAGCGGTAGACAATTGATCCTCTATAGTTAGGAAGGTGCCTAGTTAGGGTCTGGTTTACAGATGGTCCCATTCATCATTTAAGTATAGATCTCGTCCAACTTTCAACTGCAGAGTAAATTAAGTGATCAATATTTTAAACCCTTGTTGTTTGTGCACTATAATGAGCCTTTCTTTTGCTTCTGCTTTTTTTTTTCTTGGAAGTCGCTGACAGTCCTTTTGTCTCAGTATTGCATACATGGATTTCAATGACCAAGATGCATTCTCCAAGGCTCTCGAGCTCAACGGGTCTGAACTTGGAGATTATGTCCTTATGTTATCTCTTTTACCTTGATAGTTATGCTAGTCTTGTGGAATGCTCTTGTGGTCGCCAATACGTCTATCCAACATGGACCCAATAAGGCACAAATATTAGGATATGTGTTCTCTAGCGGTAGACAATTGATCCTCTATAGTTAGGAAGGTGCCTAGTTAGGGTCTGGTTTACAGATGGTCCCATTCATCATTTAAGTAGAGATCTCGTCCAACTTTCAACTGCAGAGTAAATTAAGTGATCAATATTTTAAACCCTTGTTGTTTGTGCACTATAATGAGCCTTTCTTTTGCTTCTGCTTTTTTTTCTTGGAAGTCGCTGACAGTCCTTTTGTCTCAGTATTGCATACATGGATTTCAATGACCAAGATGCATTCTCCAAGGCTCTCGAGCTCAACGGGTCTGAACTTGGAGATTATGCCCTTACAGTGGAGGAAGCCAAGCCCAGAGGTGACAGCCGTGATGGTGGTGGCTGGAGTGGGGGCAGGGGTGGTAGAGACAGTGGTGGCCGGAGTGGTGGCAGATTTGGCGGTCGTCGTGGTGGTAGGGGTGGCGGTAGAGACAGCGGTGGACGTGGTGGTTTCGGTGGGAGAGGCCGTGGTGGTTTTGGTGGCAGGGGCCGCGGCAGGCAAAGTGGAGGAACATTTGGTTCAGGTAACAGTTTTAATGCTGTATGTAGGTTAGATTATTTGTCACAAGATATTAGTAGCGGCTTAAACTATATATTGCAGAATGTTTTCTTATACATTGTTTGTATCCGTCTTCCTGCAGGGAAGAAGACAACCTTTGGTGATGATTAGAGGGCTCTACTGTTTCAAGCAGAATTTATTGTAGCGTCCTATGTTTTTTAAAGTTGTGTAATTTGGCTTCTCATTTTTCAGGGAGAACCATAGGCGGTAGTACTCGTATCTTCTTTTTCAGTATCAATTTTCAGTTTTAACTTAGAACCGTCCTTAATGTACTATTGACATCATGGATTATGTTGGCCAATTTTGAGTGTTCTGCTTTGTTCTTGGCCATCATGGATTATGTACTTACTATTGGCAGCTATTTTTATATTTATATTTCTCTAGTTTCATAGGGATGCAAACGTTGATTGATGATATTAAGCTGCAGTTGGTATATAGTTATATAGTGAATATATGTGTGATGGCTTCCCATAAAGAAGAGATCTTTAAACAGTCAATGCCTTGCAATATACGCAGATCAAAGGAGCAAAGTATGGTGAGCATGGCTTGTGAAATCTTTACCTGGCTATTATGTTGAACTAAGCTGTGTCAGGGGTTGGTCCTGTGAATCTGCATGACTGGATTTGGATCCTGTATATTTAATATTATGTTTAAATAAATCAAATTAAAGAAGTTTTGTATAACCTTTTGAAGGGTGGAAGGTTTCTAAAGTTTATGACTATTTATGTTGGGTCCAAACCTTTGTAGCAGGAAAGTGAGGCGAAATGAGTTCACAGTGAATGGATGTGTATGTTAAGACTCTAAAACTCTCTTTAGCTTTCTATGCTCGTTTCTCTTTGGTTGCTGATTTATGAAGTTTCAGTCTTTGTAAAAATGGACCATAGGTCTATAATGCTTGCAAAATGTTTTGCCGAAACATTTAGTCAGGTATTGATCTGCCTAGGCGTCTACCTACGCCGCCTCACCTCCGTCTACACTGTCAAATTTCTGTTGACAGTTTACTCTACCGTCAATGACAAAAGCGGTGCGGATAGCGGCCGCCTAGTGCCTAGGCGGACGCCTTGACCGCCATTTGACCGCCATTTAGAACATTGTAGCTTATCTTTCCATCAGCAAAAGCCATATCAAAATCACATTTTTAAGTATCCCAACGGCAGAGCAGACCATGGTATGTGAAGGTGGCTTGGACTTTGTTGGAAGATGTGGTAGAGGAATTCGGGGTAGAGGAATGGTCAATGGATAGGTTGAAAGCTCTGCAGTTACAACCTGTTGGATGTTGAGTGGTTCATTTTCAAACACGATCCTGTCTAGCCTTCCAAATTGCCCACAACAAATAGCTAGCAACCTTGAATGAGTTTGAGACTCTTTGACCAATGAACAGATGGATGACTTGGTGAAATTAATGCTTTGACCGGACCAAGAAGTATGTGTTTAGGATGGGTGCAGGTCTGCTGTTCCCAAAATTTGTGTACCAATTATATTTCCTCCTATAAATACAATTTTTGGTATTCATAATTATTTAGCCCTTTATAGGAGAGATCATAATTGGTACACAAGTTTTGGGAATAACAAATTTGCTCCCGTTTAGGATATGTATAATTTGTGTTTAGGATGGATGCATATATCTGTTGTCCCCAAAATTTGTGTACCAATTATATCATCTCCTATAAATACAACTTTTGGTATCCATAATTATTTAGTTCTTTAAATAAAAAAATATGTGTTGTATTTGTAAGAGATGACATAATTGGTATACAAGTTTTGGGAATAACAAATTTGCTCCCGTTTAGGATATGTATAATTTGTGAAGAATTAAACAAAGAAGCAATGATTGATTTTGGCATAGAGAAGAGGCCAATGTTTTCATTATAGGCAATGAGTTTGGAGAGAATTTCCTCTCAAAGAATAAGGAGAGAGAGAGAGAGAGAGAGAGAGAGAGAGAGAGAGAGCAATTTCGGATGCCTCCAGTGGGGTAGAAGGATTTGGATGGGGAGCCATTTACAAGGACCGCAAATGAGGTCGTGGTGACACATCTCATAATTAATTAGATGTTTCCTTTATGTGAAGGGCCAACTAACTCTGTGATTGGATATAAGTAGTAAGTATATAAGTTGGCTTAGTCGATTACATCTGAACCCAGCGAATACATCTGTACTAGTAAATGCAGGTATTTTGCACGTATAATAACGGATAAAAAGAATATTATCCAATTATAGTCAAATATTTCTTCTAACTCATGTAGTTAAGATGTGAGGTAATTTTCCTGTTTGGTTGAGTTCGATTCCCTATGTTGACAAATTTAAACTTTTTTCAACAATTTTTTACATAATTAATTTTTTAAAAGTAAAATGGACCGTGATATAATGACGGCTTAGACGGCCCACTTTTGAGCCGTTTTAAAGCCTCATTATATAGTGTAAGATATATTATTATATGCTTTTGTTTGTTTTGTGCTTTAGGGTCCAGTAGAAAATATCGGTCTGTATCTCAAGGGGTATATTGGGCCGGGCAGTCCGAAATCCGCTTCAGACCTGGTCCGGTCAAATCCGTTCTGGATCGGCCCGGGCTGGCACACTATTGTATGTTGTTTCGGGCTGGGTTTCCCTGCCGGATGGTGACAGGTCCAGTCTATAATTTAATAAATAATAGTATGTATATAAACTACATGCTTTTGCATCAAAACTAACTTGTTTTCCCTCTAAATCAGTATACTTGTCATTAGACTTTTCTACAAGATTATCATCAACAATAATTTTGGTTGACTTTTTGTAGCCATCTATAACTATTGACCAGAGATCAAAATGTAGAAACTTGATATAAAATCTCATTCGTGTTTTCCAATAAGTTTAGTTGGTTCCATCAAATATTGATGGCCTATTTGTGGATTGGTCTTCTCCAGTGAAAACAGATTTCACAGTTGCCATGTGCACAAATCTTAGGATGTTAAACATTTTTAAGAGAACCGTCATCTGATACCACTCGAGGATCCTCCTGCAACTCTAGATGGGGTGGGTGAATAGAGTGCAACGGAATAATACCGCAATACAAACTTCAAGGCAATTTACTAATTATATATTATCAAGCAATAAAACACATGTATATGCGAAGTAAATAGAGTTAAGAAGAGCAAATGTAAACACCGCGATTTATACTGGTTTCTCTCATGGAGAACTAATCCAGTCTCGAGAACTCTCGTTCGATGTTAATCTACTATCAGTGAAACACAAGTTTTATCCGAAGGCTTGTAAGAAGCAACTTCTTACAGACACCACATGCTTTGATCCAAATGGCACGTGACTTCAACAACCAAAAGTTTTTGATACAAAGAGTTTGCCGACTTCAAACAAGTGTAAAGACAACACTTCTAAATTCACGCTTTACAACTCGAACAGATTTCTAACCAAGATCGTAACTTTGGCACACTAGAAGACTGAGAGTTGATCATAAAAATGAAGAAGGTTTATATCTCAGAGTAGATATGAAGATTGAATGTACTGGTGAGTTTAGAATGAAGAATTGAAGCTCTATTTATAGGGTTACTGAGGACATAGTTCGGGACGAATTCTGTCCCCTAACGTCCAAAATTCTGAACGTTGGATTCCTGGTCTTGGGGTAGAAGGACTCAAATCAGGAATACTGGTTCTGGGTGGACAGAGTTCGGTCCGAGTTCTGTCCAGGACAGAACTCGAGGTTTAAGGATTTTTGGTCCAGGCTGACTTGAGTGGACATGAGTTTCATGGTTTGGTTAGGGTTAATCTTCCTAGTGCCAATTTTGCGACTAGACTTACATAAGTCATAGACTCAAATAAAGATAAAACACAAAAATAAAATATGCAAAATTACAACTTGCTACTCTCAACTATTTCACCTTTCCAACCTAATACAATAGATTTTGATAGATACTAACTTGATACCCTCCCAACTAATATTTTCAACTTGAGACCCTCCATAACCATAACAGTTAATTTCAACATTAAAGAAAACAATTCCTAAACTACCCCTCCCCCTCTCCAATCCCTCCCCACACCACTGCTGCCCACATCCCCATCCCCGACCACCCCCTCCCTTATTGCACGCCACCCCTCTCCCCCCCACCGGCCACCGCCGTCGTGCGACACTCCCCATCCCGCGCTCACCACTGATCCCCCACCCCTCGTGCTCGTCGCTGCACCCCCTGCTAGCATCCACCTATACGCTCGTCGCTGCCCCCCTGCGCAGCAGCTGCGACGGCCGCTATTGCTGCGGCTGCTGTAGCTGCTTGTTGGCAACTGCCCCCCTCCCCCCCTTCGGCTGCCGGCGTCGGAGAAAGGGGGGTTGGGGGGGGGGCTGCCCCAAAGAGAGATTTTTTTGGGGAAAGGTATATTTATCATTTTCTAATTCTATTAACACCGTTTGGAAAGAGGGTATCAAGTTGATGCCTATCAAAGTTTAGGGTATTAAGTTGAAAAAATAGAATAGTTGAGGGTATCGATTTGTAATTTAGCTAATAAAATATAAAGACACGAGCAACAAATGATGGTCATGGCTTGGCTTGTCTTTTTTGCTTTGTATGATGATGGCTTTTTCTCTTGACGACAGTTGTCCAAAAATAGTCGTCTTTGTCACAACATATTTCTTCATTGTATATGTTATGGTTTGATCTTTCTTACTGCTTGTTTGCAAGTACGTGTTACGCAAACAAAGCAATATGATACATTTAATGAACATTTAGGACAATGCTAAGTTTAAGTACTATTAGTGATATCATAATGTTAAACATAATCGATTAGCCATATTCGAAAATATGATACAATCATTGGGCAAACATTTCACTCTTTTTTTCCTCAAAAATATTATCATACTCTATCATCCATAAATAGAACTTGCTCACACATTAAACAAAAATCTAGACAATAACAAAGTCAGAATTAAACCAAAACAATTGATCAAAGCACATTTGACTTAAGTCTTGGCCAATTCATGAGCCCTTCTACTAATCCTCTCCCCAACGTCCTTAGTCCCATCCTATATGGTAGTTATTCAAAGTAATATGCCAATTAATTGGTCACCATTCAAAGCATAAGAGTTAATTAAGCATTTAACTACAATCAATGTAATTATTTCAAATCCTATGTGTAGCTAAAGGACATTCACACAAATACTAAAATTACTCTAATATAGTTAATATGGAAGTATTACCATGTTATTATAATTTTAGTATACTTAAACAACACACTAGCATATATGACAATTATTCAAAATAATATAATTAATTGATAAACATTCAAAGCATAAGAATTAGTTACGTATTTAACTATAGTTAATGTAATTATCTCAAATTCCATGTATAGTCAGCTAGGCAACAACTAAAATTATTCTAATATACTTAATATAGAAGTATTATTATCATGCTAAGGACCTCTAGCTCAAATGATTAGAGTACTGAGACATATTTTTCCCAGAGGTTGCAGGTTCGAGTAACGGGGGAAGCATTAAATTCTTTGATGCGATAATTAAAGTGAGGTGAGTGTGATGCAGCCTTTCTTTGATGATAATTAAAGTGTGGTGAGTGTGGTGCAACCTGGAGCGGATGGGATGTAGTGCGGATGAGATGCAGTCTGGATATGTGAGGTACGGGTACGCTGCGGTGGTGGAGGAGGCCTTCGGGCCATGATATGGCATTCGGGTCAGGATGCAGGCTTCAGACTGAGTTTGTAAGGCCTTCGGATTGTGATTGTAGGCCTTCGGGCCAGAATAAAACAACACATTCTTCCAAAAAAAAAGGTATTATCATGTCATTATCTTTTTATATACTTATAGGCAACCCATGGGCTTGCCCATGTGTAGGTACGGTGCTATGTGATGCAAGTGGATGAGGCCTTTAGGCGATGATGTGGCATTCCGATGCAGGTGGAGGAGGCCTTCGAGCCAGGATGTAGCTTTCGGGCTGAGTTTGTGAGGCCTTCGGGCTGTGATTATAGCCCTTCGGGTTGTGAGGTGCGGGTACGATGCGGTGCGATGCAAGTAGATGAGGCCTTTGGGCCATGCTGTGGCCTTCCAATGCAGGTGGAAGAGGCATTCGGGCCATGATATGGCCTTATGGGCCGGATGTAGTATTCAGGCTGAGTTTGTAAGGCCTTCGAGCTGTAATTGTAGGCCTTTGGACCCGAATAAAAAATTACCTTCTTCCAAAATAAAAGTATTATCATTGTCCTTTTATATAGTTATAGGCAACCCACTATATGCAATATCTAATTACAACAAATAGTCCATATGGAAGGTAATTACATAAAATTAGTGATAGCTAATATGAAAACTACTAGCATATGTGTTAGTTATTCAAAATAATATGATAATTACTTGCTAGCCATTCAAACCATAAGATTTAATTAAACATTTAACTACAATCAATCTAATTATTTCAAATGCGACATGTAGCGAGCTAGGTCATTCACTCAAATACTAACATACTCTACTATAGTTAATATGTAAGTATTAGTACCATCTCATAATATTTCTACTGTACTTATGGATAACCAATATATGCAAATTTTTTTTAAATAATAGCTAATATGGAAACTATTAAAATATATGGTAGTTATGCAATTCGTTTGGTCTTAAAATGTTTGTACTTGTTATATTTGGCCTTAACATATTTGTACAATAAATATTTGTAACGAAATGACCTTAAATTGTTACAATAAAAAACTAATAATGAAATGTTTGTATCTAAAGCCCAATCCCTTTTTATGTTATTTTTATAAAACAATCTATCCGAGCCCAAAGTCCAAGCCCTTTTCATTTTTTATAAAAATGGTCTACCCAAGCCAAAGTCCAACAAATTGTTTTATATAAAAAATAAACTGGGTCAACCCGGAACCAGCCCAGTAAAGTTCAGCCCAAAAATTCCCGGTTTCTGGGCTGGCTTGGATTTGGGTTTAGAATTTCTGGATCGGCCCAGTGCGGCCCAGTACACACCCTGATCTCTATCCCGTTGCTCATGTAAGTAGAAGTGTCCATCAGTTCCTTTTGTCTATTGATGCTGGAAGAGTGGATTGCTGAAGATTAAGGATCTCAATGATCTATCAATATGTGCAAAAATGGTCAATTGCAATCATACTTGAAGAAATTTGAGGAATTTGTTGTACTCATAACCAGAGTTAAGCTAGTGCTTAACTGATCATTAGTGTTTGCGTTTGGTAAGTCTCAAATTTTTGGGATGGGTTGTTTAAATTATCTTCTTCAGTTCGACTTTGTTAAGGGCCACGCCCTCTCAAACACTAACAAAATCTATATCATTTTTTAATTAAAAAATGACAAAATCAGCATCAAAGTTTGCTTAAGTTCTAAAAATAGCATGAAGTTTTGAAAAATTGCACTTTGAGCATCCAACCGGACTTTTAAAGTCCGGTTGGTGACGTCAACAATTCATTAGCGGCCGGTTTCGTTTAATTAAGCTGGAAGAGAGGTTTAAGAGAGGACCGGACTTTAAAAGTCCGGGTGCTGACGTCAGCTGACGCGCACGGCCGGACTTTTAAAGTCCGGTTAAGTGAGGGTTATTTTTTAAAGGCCAATTGAAAATGACACATCTTAGTAAGTCCGGCCAAATAATGTCAAGCACCCAGACTTAGTAAGTCCGGCCACACTCTTCCGTAAATATTCCCTTCCATTAAGCTCATTAAGTATTCAATTAATATATATTTCAAAGGAACCGGACTTAGTCCGGCCACTCTTAAAACAATTCATTAGCTTTAATCCATTTCAATTTTACTTTAAGACATTTTATTAAAGTATGTATTAAAGGGTGACGGTGGATGATATCAGCATCCGGACTTCAAAAGTCCGGATGGATGCTCTACTTACAATTTCTGAGAACTTGATGCTATTGTTAGAATTCCTCTTAATTCTAATGTTTTTTTTACAATTTTCTGTTTTTTAATACTTCAAACCATATTCTTCTAGGTCTACCTCTACTCCTAGCAACTTCATTAACTACTATATTATTGATTCTCTTTAATGAAACATCTATTGGTTTGCGTTGCATATATCCAAACCACCTAAGTCTTTTTTTTTTCCATAAGTTTGTCGTCGTCAATTGGTGCCATCTCTAATTTTCTACGGATACTCTAATTTCTTATCTTATTCTTTAATATATTGCTACTCATCATCTTAGCATTCTCATTTCGGCTACGCTAATTTTCTATGCATGTTGTTTCTTAATTGTCCAACACCCTGATCCGTAAAATATGGCCTGTCTTGTAGCATTATAGTAGAATTTTTTTTCCTTTCAACTTTAGAATTATCTTACGATCACAAAGTACTACTCCATTTCAACCATCTTGTTTTAATTTTATGATGACTTTTTTTTTTCCCAATCTCACTATAACGATAAATGATTAATCTTACATACCGAAAGCTATCACTTTTAGATATCTCTTGTCCATCTATATGGACTCCTCCTTAATTTCTCTTTAGATTCGGGTTGAAACTACATTACATATACTATGTTTTCGTTCTACTAATCCTAAATTTCTTAGATTCCAAATTATCTCTCCACATTTGTATTTTTAGCATCTAAGGCCATCTCCAATGAGATTTTCTATCTCCCCTATTTCTATGGTAGAAACCATTTTTAGAAAAAACTTCTTCCGACAATGGTTTCTATTCCAATTTTACATGTCGCTGATTTAGGATGGAGAATTTCTATGAGGGTTTCTACATGTGTAGATTCTCATAAAAGTCCTCTATCTTAATATTTAGCCCCACTTTCAAACTAATTCATAATAAAATTCATTTAATATTAGACAACGCCACATTCGATAGAAATTGAGAACCATTTTAATGTTTTTTATATGTAGAAACTCTGCCAAATACAATATAAATTTTCTTATAATACAATACCAAGTAGGATAGAAATTCAGTTTTGTTTCATTAGGCCATCTCCAATGGGGGTTTCTATCATTCCTATTTCTATGGAAGAAATTCAATTTAGAAAAAAACATCTCCCAATGGTGGTTTCTATCATCATTTCTATCCTGGATGGCAATGATGTAGGATGTAAAATTTCTATGAAGGTTTCTACATGTAGAAAAGATGACAATTATTATTGGGTCCCACACCATTAAATTGATCCTTTTATTTTGTGACACGATAGAAATTGAGAACCATTGGAGATTATTTTTTTGTTTGTACATAGAAGTAGAAACTCTTCCAATTAGCATAAAAATCTCCTCAAAGTACAATGTCAAGTATAATAGAAACTTAATTTTAGAAATCACCATTGGGCCTTATAGATAGTCCAAGTATTCTCTATTCTCATCAACCAACACAATATCATACACCATGGAACTTCCTTTCGAGTATGCCTAGTAATTGTTATTCCCGGGGCTTGACCAAAGATGGAAAACTGATGCAATCGAGATCTGAGATGTCACACAAAAAACTTTGCAGTGATCAAACTCAAGATCTACGATGAAGCAAAAAACCAAATAGCCAGATTACAATATGAAGGAGGAAAATAGAGAAGAGAAGATCTCTCGTTCTTCCTTGCAAACGTGTTGCAATTGGGACAGAACGAGTTACAATAATGTAGAAAAAGATGAAATGAAAAAAAGTTGCTGGGGTGTCAAAACACCGTTGCTCAAAGCAAGATTCGCCCCACACGAATTACTTCCAGGAACCAGCAAGTTGAAGAACTTGTGGAACGCTCGAAGTCACCTCTGTTCTGACTCCTCGGATGGACTTGCAATGGCGGCAGCAACTCCCTCTCTTTCTCTCTCTTTTCTGACTTATAAAATTCGTAGTACCTCACAAAGGAGGCCAGAAAAGAGTATATATAGAGAGAGGGTGGAAACCCTAACCGCCTTTTCAGTTATGGAAAGATTGAATTAAATCCCACAAAGATGGCAATGAAATTAATTCAAATCTTATGGAAAGATTGAATTAAGTCCCACAAAGATGGCAACGAAATTAATTCAAATCTTATGGAAAGATTAAATCAAATCCCACAAAGATGGCAACGAAATTAATTCAAATCCCACAAAGATAGCAACGAAATTAATTCAAATCTTATGTAAAGATTGAATTAAATCCCACAAAGATGGCAACAAAATTAATTCAAATCTTATGGAAAGATTGAATTAAATCCCACAAAAAGTGGATCTAAATTAATCGCATTGAATCAGTCTTTCCATAACTGACTTGTAGTCTGCACAGTCAGCCTGGTGCGAGTCCATGAGCCCATGAGCCCGAGTCCGAGTCCGAGCCCGAGTCCGAGCCCGAGCCCGAGTCCGAGTTCGAGTCGCTAAGCCCCTTTGGGGCTTAGCTCCAAATGGAATTAATCCAAGAGAATGACAAAAGCATTAATGCTTAATCCTTGGAGCCTTATTCTTACCTCCTAGTAAAATCACCCACATGGTTCCCTCCTTAGGGTCACCACCCCATGTGCATCTCTCAACAACACAACCAAGTATATTGTTGAGATAACTCATGGTGCATTTCCGATGTGGGACTAAACTTTTACAAGGCATGTTGAGAGCAAGCTCTCTCCATGTCACACCCCAGAACCAGAATACTGGAGAGCAGGGGCAGACATAGCCAGCTACGTATAACGGAATGGAATCCACACCGCTATACGGTCACGGCTGTCTAGATATGTGAGGGTTTTACTACAATCCATCAGTCTCTTAAGGTCATAAAATAGCCTATTGTCTCAATCTCAACCAACTAATAATAATCACAAGATATCAGATCTCCAAATATACAATTGTAAGACGTCCCAAATATTACATATCCAGATGATCATGAAGCTAGTCGTTACAAAATGTGAGGACTAGCGAGAGTTCAGTCATACATGATCAACCTCCGGGGCTTGTCAATCATGTTACAGCCCGTAGGCAGACAGTAAGTAAGTACAATCGAGCTAACACTTGCTCGTCGGCTAAACGCCTCAAAAGAATAATTTACAATATTACAGTGGGAGAACAAAAGAAACCCACTCGATGCCCTGGTTACGCCTGGTGACCAATCGGGCTGGAAGACAGGTAGATCCTTTGGTGCTGCTCCGGTATCTGGCCATACAAAACCAGCTGGGTCAGACCCCAGGAAGAGCAAGTGCCACAAAGGAGGCCACAAATAAGAACCAAAGCCAGCAAATTAGCACAATAATATAATTATATAATAAGAGATAGTAATTTAAGAAAAAGCATGATGGGTAATTATAAAAGACAATCTTGCATAGAATCACTAAAAGACAGGACATATGGAAAAGCATGTCAGGATGATATACGATGAGATAACCATGGGACTATTCAGATAGCTAGGTTACAACCCGTAAACCAAACAAGGACCGGGGTTGTAACCCTTCGTCTGAACGAAACTTGGTCTCTCTCACCATTTATCGACAAGATAAATATAAGAAATCAGGTCAAGTAACAATCTGGAGTGACAATCATTATAGTGACAATCTGGAGTGACAATCATTATAGTGACAATCTGGAGTGACAATTATCATAGTGACAATCTGGAGTGACAATCATTATAGTGACAATCTGGAGTGACAATCATTATAGTGACAATCTGGAGTGACAATCATTATAGTGACAATCTGGAGTGACAATTATCATAGTGACAATCTGGAGTGACAATCATTATAGTGACAATCTGGAGTGACAATCATTATAGTAACAATCTGGAGTGACAATCATTATAGTGACAATCTGGAGTGACAATTATCATAGTGACAATCTGGAGTGACAATCATTATAGTGACAATCTGGAGTGACAATCATTATAGTGACAATCTGGAGTGACAATCCTTCAATCATTCTGGTACAATCTTACAATCAATCAATTCTAGACAATACTATACTGGACCAGACTCCATCCAAGCAATCACGGCCAATCATTGCCTACGGTTTTCTACATTAACTAACTAGGGTTATCACAATCCTAGTTACTAGCAAGATGCAATGAGATGCTCCAAGTAGTCACAGGCCCTGCAGCTATCCAGGTTATCCAGGCAATCATTATAGTGACAATCTAGATAGTACAATGCATTATAGTGACAATAGAGTTCAATCATTAAGTGACAATGGAGGGTGCCCCACATAACAGTGGACTGGAAATGTGCCCTACTCGTCGGCAGGCTACAAGTCCAATCATTTGCGGCCGGGATAACGGGATCGCCTGTAACTGGGGAACATCTCTTCATGACTAGTGAATTATACTAATTATTAACCTTAATCCAATTCCGTAGGTACTCCTGACCGTGGTACTCAGGAGTTCCCTCCTAGACATGATGCAAGACAGGACTGGATTATTTGTACAAGCACAATCGTCCACGGTGTTAGGATTAATTATACAGGTCATGTCATGTCAGGTAGCCATCGCAACAGCTATTTAAGATGTATCAGGTCAGGTTATCATATCAGTGTACTAGTCAGGAGTGCGCCACGACGGGCCACTTATCAGGTCATGCTCAATTATTAATTCCAAACATATCAAGTAAATTCGTGATTATCAAGTTCAGGACAAAAAGGCGTAAGGATATAAAATGGACGTAAAATATCTAATAAAATATCAATATACAGGACTATGACCAAAACTCTAAGAGCCAATGGGTTAAGCAAGGGATCAGGGGGCAGCGTACACAAAGTCACGCACGCAGGGGGAGCTGCGTACGCGAAAAGTCACGCACGCTCAAGGAAGCAGCGTACATGAAAAGTCACGCACGCTCAAGGGAGCAGCTACATGAAAAGTCACGCACGCTCAAGGGAGGCAGCTGCGTGAAAGTCACGCACGCTCAAGGGAGGCAGCTGCGTGAAAAGTCACGCACGCTGAAGGAAGCAGCTGCGTGAAAGTCACGCACGCTCAAGGGAGCAGCTGCGTGAAAAGTCACGCACGCTCAAGGGAGCAGCTGCGTGAAAGTCACGCACGCTCAAGGGAGGCAGCTGCGTGAAAGTCACGCACGCTCAAGGGAGGCAGCTGCGTGAAAAGTCACGCACGCTGAAGGAAGCAGCTGCGTGAAAGTCACGCACGCTCAAGGGAGCAGCTGCGTGAAAGTCACGCACGCTCAAGGGAGCAGTGTACGTGAAAGTCACGCACGCTACAAGGGAGCAGCTGCATGAAAAGTCACGCACGCTCAAGGGAGCAGCTGCGTGAAAAGTCACGCACGCTCAAGGGAGCAGCTGCGTGAAAGTCACACACGCTCAAGGAGACACGCTTCCAACAGGAAGTGTACTCAAGGCTCAGTGGCGTAAGCTAAGAAGCTCAGCACACTGCTCACTGTCTTCTCCAAACAGCAAGAACACCATGGTTGAACTCAAGCTTCAAAGCATCACAACTTGGCCATCCGAACTCCAAATCTGGATTTCCAAAGTCCTAACTTGGGTGAAATCAAAATCTCTTCCACATGGAAACATCAAAAACCCATAAAATCCAACTTAAGTAGCTCAACCATACAAAATCCAAAAATAGATATAACTTAGATCTACAACAATGGAGGCTCCAAATCACAAAAATCCAAGTTCTAATGTTGACCACCATGTCCTAATCTATCAAATGGACAAGGAAAAGAGGGTTCTCATGTAGTGGCAAGATGCACTTGTCTATGGGTGGAGAGTTGTGGAGGAAGGAGAATAAGAAGAAGAAGAAGAAAATTAATGGTGGTGGTAATGAAGAGAGAGAGAGTGGTAGGTGGGGATATAAAGAGGGGAAGTTGTGGTGGGTTGAGGGTGTAGCATAGGGCTAGGATGTTCCAACACATAAAACCGAACCAAACCGAACCATCCCCAATAAAACCGAGCCAAGCCAAAACCCAAAATATGAGAAATACCGAAATTTCACAAGCTGAGAAAAATAAAAATACATGCCAAAATCTAGATACGAGTATAAATACGAAATACGGAAAATACGAGAAATGAGGGTGACACTCCATGTAAAGAAAGTACCAACAATCTCCCACATATCACAACATATATATGTGTCCAGGGTTGAGCGTTTCCCACAGTAACTGTCCATTTTGCATTAGGATACCTGTCGCTGACGACTTGAATCTTCCCGTATGGGTTAAATAACAATGTGATACAAGAATGGACTACGCCTTGAATTCTGTACCACAATTATAATTCTTTCCACTCACAAAGTGTAGTTACGTGTGCTTCTGGATGCACATTAAAGGACCTGTGCCAGCCTGGTTTCAGTGTATAATTTTGGGCGTCTACAAGTTTACCCTCAAGAGACGGCCTGATATCTCTTTCCATACACTATAGGTGAGTTCTTTATTAAAGAGACATGGCATGAAGCCTTGCGCTTCCTTGCGGTGCTACGCCGCTATGACATGGCCTGAAGCCGAGGCATTACCTCTACCTGGGAACCTTATCGTAGTGTCATACTATTGTAGCATGAGGTCTCAGCCTCTTTGTAGTGCCAATCTACTCAGCATGAAGCCTAAGGCTTCCTTGCGGTGTTACGCTGCAACGACATGGCTTGCAAGGCCGAGGCTTTACCCCTACCTGGGTACCTCATCGTAGTGTCGTGCCACTGTAACATGGGGCCATCCTCCCCTTTGTAGTACCGTCTACAACTCTTTAATTATGTCATACAACATTAGGCTACCTGCCTATTTGCGGTGCTACGCCACTATAACTTGGCTTGCAAAGCCGATACATTACCCCAGACCTGGGAACCTCATGGTGGAGTCACCCCACTGTAGCATAGAGTTTCACTCCTTGTAGTGCTGCTCTACCGTGCTTCCTGTAAAGCACACCAGGCATTCACTCTGCCTGAGAACTCATTAAGGCGTTTAAGCCAACCTTCCACAGGATCTATTTTTTTCGCAGAAAATACATAGTAGACAACAGTGGTTATGGGTCCGTATCCCTTCCATGTTCCAGATAACAAGTACCCACTGTTACCAGATAGTTTTCCAGTCAGTGAACCTCCTTTGAACCAAAAGTTAGATGCCTAGTAGATTTCTCTTTGAACTAATAGCATAAAACTTTATGGTAGGATTACAAAGACACACTATCAGAATGCCTTCAAGCCTATTTTACAAGCTGTGTCATCGACCAACTGGCGCTTGAGGCCCTTTGTGAACGGATCTGCCAGGTTCTCCTGACTTCGAACATCAATCACTGCAATTACACCTCTTTTGATAAGATCGTGTACTACCCTGTGCTTCAACCGCACAGTCCTCTTCTTTCCATTGAAGAGGTCATTTGATGCCACTGCCGCAGTCGCCTGGTTGTCACAGTATATCGGTATCGCCGATATCTGAGCCCCAACCACTGGAAGATCATACATGAGCTTTCGAAGCCATTCTCCTTCATTTGCTGCAGTTTCAAGTGCATAGAATTCAGATTCCATGGAGGAACGAGAGAGTATAGTCTGCTTCTTCGACTTCTACGATATAGCAGCTCCACCCAAGGAAAAGACATATCCACCTGTGGATCTCTCGCTTTCCACCTCTGAACACCAGCTAGCATCACTGAAGCCTTCCACTACTGTCGGATACCCGTTGTAGTGCAGTGCATATGTCTGAGTCTTCTTGAGATATCTCATCACCCGCTTCACAGCTTTCCAGTGCTCAACCCCTGGGTTGCTTGTGAACCGACTCAGCATTCCCACGACGAAAGCTATGTCAGGCCTTGTGGCAGTGGTTGCGTACATTAAACTTTCGATAATGCTAGAATACTCCAGCTGCCTGACGCTTTCCCTCGAGTTTGGCTTCAGCTTCTGATCACACCTGTATGGCGTATCGATCCCTAGAAGATCCTTATATCCATAGCGTGTGAGCATCTTCTCAATGTAGTGAGATTGTGACAGCGCTACTCCAGTGTCTGTCCGGATGATCTTTATGCCCAAGATGACATCTGTATCCCCCAAGTCCTTCATACTGAACTTGGTTGAGAGGAACTTCTTTGTCACCGTGACACAGCCTATATCCGTCCCTAGGATTAGCATGTCGTCCACGTACAGACAAACGATGACTCTTCTTCCATCAGTAAACTTTGTGTAAACACATTTGTCCGTCTCGCTGACTCTGTAGCCGTTTGACCTAATAACTTTGTCAAACTTCTCATGCCATATCTTGGGAGCTTGTTTCAAACCATACAATGATTTCACCAACTTGCAGACTTTGTCTTCAAGACCTTTGACGACAAATCCATCTGGCTGTTGCATGTAAATCTCTTCGGTCAGCTCCCCATTCAGGAATGCTATATTTACATCCATCTGATGTATCACCAACTTATGTATGGCTGCTAGAGCGATTAACATCCTGATGGTGGTCATCCGAGCTACTGGAGCGTACGTGTCAAAGTAGTCTATCCCCTGTTTCTGAGAAAATCCCTTTGCTACCAGCCTGGCCTTGAACTTGTCAATAGTTCCATCTGCCTTCATCTTCTTCTTGAAGATCCATTTACATCCGATGGGCTTTTCTCCTTCAGGTAGATCTACCAACACCCATGTGTTATTGGAGTTGATAGAGTCAAACTCGTCATTCACTACCTCATTCCAGAAGCTAGCATCTCTGGTCTTCATCGCCTCATCATAGGTAAGCGGATCTGCTTCCACATGATAGGTGACAAAGTCATCTCCGAAGTCTTTCGGTTTTCTTGCTCGCTTAGCTGACGGCTCTGCGAGTTCTGGTACAAGAGTTGTTTCATCAACAACAGCTTCTTCTTGGACTACTGGCCCATATGAGATTTCAGTCTCATTTGCACCTACATTATTTTCCGGAATGTCCGAAAGAGCAATGTTTTTGTCTTTTGCAAACTTGTCTTCAAAATATTCAGCATCGCGAGATTCGATGATATGATTTGACTCAATATCAAAAAATCTCCTAGCATCACTCTTCTCGGCATACCCCAAGAAGATCGCCTTCGTAGTCCTTGTCTCCAGCTTCTGAATCTTCAGATCTGGGAGCTTCACATACGCCAGACACCCCCACACTCGAATGACATTCAAGTTTGGTCTGACTTTGAACCAGAGTTCATGAGGAGTTACGTCCGAAGTTGCATACGGCACTCTATTTAGAATAAAAGTAGCCGTCAATGCAGCTTCTCCCCACTAGCATTTAGGAAGACCCGCGGTTAGCAGCATTGAGTTCATCATTTCTGTCAACGTTCTGTTCTTCCTCTCCGCTACTCCGTTAGATTGAGGAGAATACGGAGCAGTAGTCTCGTTTATGATTCCATGTTCTTTGCAGAAAAATATGAATTCATGAGACCGATACTCTCCGCCTCGATCACTTCTTAGCCTCTTGAGTTGTTGTCCAGTTTGTCGTTCAGCCTCGGCCTTGAACTCCTTGAACTTCTCGAACGCTTTGTCTTTAGACTTGAGCAAGTAGACGAACGCGTATTTTGAGAAGTCATCGATGAAGGTTATGAAATACTTTATCCCGGCTTTTGTAGAGAATTGCTTGAAGTCACAGATATCAGAGTGCACCAACTCCAGAAGATCTGTGCTTCGATTGACCCGATGAAAGGGTTTCCTTGTGATCTTTGTCTGAGCACATACTTCACACTTCTCTACCTTATCCCCACAATTGGAGATAAGTCCTAGACTGGACATTTTGTTAATTCTTTTACAATGAATATGTCCTAGTCTATTATGCCACAACTCAAGAGAATAATCAGAAAATGCAACTGCATTAATGTCATTGACAAGCTGAATTTTAAACATTTCTTTGGTTTGATAAGCCTTCCCGAAGTATGTTCCCTTCTTGGACATCACCATCTGACCAGCATTGATGTCCATCCTCAAGCCTGCGTTGCAGAGCAGGCTCCCAGAGATCAGGTTTTTGGCAATCACCGAAACATGCTTCACACCTTGAAGTGTCAGAGTGTTCCCAGAAGTGAGTTTCAGCTCCACAGTCCCTATCCCCAGAACTTCAGCTTGGGCCTGGTTCGTCATGGCAACTTTCTCAGATATCGGCTGGTACGTGACGAATCATTCATTGCCAGAACAGACATGGCAAGTCGCACCAGTGTCTATCCACCAGTCAGAGTCAACCCCCACAGTTGTGACCTGTGCTATCATAGCAACAATGTTAGAAACCAATGAAACCTTACTAGGCACACCTTTCTCTGATTGTTTAGGCTTGGATCTGCATTCACTCTTGTAGTGGCCTTTCTTCCCATAATTGTAACAAGTCACGTGAGACTTAGTCTTCTGTTGCTTGAATGAAGGACCCTTCACTTTTAGATTAGTGAAGTCCTTCTTCTTGGGATGAGAAGCCGCCTGCTTCCCCTTGGGATCTCTCGTCTGCACTAGATTGTCTTTAGCCAACTGTTTGGACAGAGTGTCCACCTTCTGTTGGGAACGCATCTCGTCCTCAACATGGATCTCTTGAAGTAGATCTCCCAAGCTAATTTTTAGCTTCTTTCTGAGCATCCTTGCATAGAAGGTGCTCCATCCAGCAAGAAGTTTTGAGACGATCCCTCCGACGACAAACTTGTCGGGAAGGGGCATCTCTTCGTCTTCCAGTTTCTGACGCAGCTTCAGAAATTCCTTCACCTGTGACAACATGGACTTCTCGTCCTCAAAGAGCAATTTGTGATATTTTTCAACCACAAACATCTTGCTCCTGTTCTTGTCTTCTTCATACAGTTTTTCTAAGACTCCCATATGTCTCTGGCAAATTCCTTCTTCGAGTAGGATTCTGCCAGGGAATCCTCCATAGCATTCAGGATGAGAAGCCTGCATATGCTATTTTCCCTTCTCCATTTGGCCTGGAGTTTGATAGCCGCATTGATAGCGGCAGTAGATCCAGTGTCTGGAACAGAAGGTTCTTCCTCCAATAGTACATGATCAACGTCTTTGAGTTGAAGAGTTAGATAAACCTTCCTCTTCCAGACTTGATAATGCTCTCCATCGAACTTTTCCAACTTGCAGTAGTCCGATTGGACGAGCGAAGCATTAATGTTTTCCATCTACAAGGATCTTGCTTTGAGATTGTTATTCCCGGGACTTGACCAAAGATGGAAAACTGATGCAATCGAGATCTGAGATGTCACACAAAAAACTTTGCAGTGATCAAACTCAAGATCTACGATGAAGCAAAAAACCAAATAGCCAGATTACAATATAAAGGAGGAAAATAGAGAAGAGAAGATCTCTCGTTCTTCCTTGCAAACGTGTTGCAATTGGGACAGAACGAGTTACAATAATGTAGAAAAAGATGAGATGAAGAAAAGTTGCTGGGGTGTCAAAACACCGTTGCTCAAAGCAGGATTCGCCCCACACGAATTGCTTCCAGGAACCAGCAAGTTGAAGAACTTGTGGAACGTTCGAAGTCACCTCTGTTCTGACTCCTCGGATGGACTTGCAATGGCGGCAGCAACTCCTTCTCTTTCTCTCTCTTTTCTGACTTATAAAATTCGTAGTACCTCACAAAGGAGGCCAGAAGAGAGTATATATAGAAAGAGGGTGGAAACCCTAACCGCCTTTTCAGTTATGGAAAGATTGAATTAAATTCCACAAAGATGGCAATGAAATTAATTCAAATCTTATGGAAAGATTGAATTAAGTCCCACAAAGATGGCAACGAAATTAATTCAAATCTTATGGAAAGATTGAATCAAATCCCACAAAGATGGCAACGAAATTAATTCAAATCCTACAAAGATAGCAACGAAATTAATTCAAATCTTATGGAAAGATTGAATTAAATCCCACAAAGATGACAACGAAATTAATTCAAATCTTATAGAAAGATTGAATTAAATACCACAAAAAGTGGATCTGAATTAATCTCATTGAATCAGTCTTTCCATAACTGACTTGTAGTCTGCACAGTCAGCCTGGTGCGAGTCCATGAGCCCGAGTCCGAGTCCGAGTCCGAGCCCGAGTCGCTTTGGGGCTTATCTCCAAATGGAATTAATCCAAGAGAATGACAAAAACATTAATGCTTAATCCTTGGAGCCTTATTCTTACCTCCTAGTAAAATCACCCACATGATTCCCTCCTTAGGGTCACCACCCCATGTGCATCTCTCAACAACACAACCTAGTATATATGTTAAGATAACTCATGGTGCATTTTCAATGTGGGACTAAACTTTTACAAGACATGTTGAGAGCAAGCTCTCTCCATGTAAAGAAAGTACCAACAGTAATTTCATTCGTACCTATCGCGAAAAGGTAAGAACAAGTCAACGCTAATCCTTGATGTAACCTATCTCCTTCAAAGATGAACACAATACGTACCCTAATTAATTTGCAATCTTTGAGTATGACCTTGAATCAATACACAGGCCGGTGATGGATTCGTGTCATTTGATACCTTGTTGGAAAATGTCCTTCGCTTTGTGCTGGATAATAATGAGGGGCCAAGAATTCTTAGAGAGACTATACCATGCGTGCAAAATGAGATTTTGCTGGGAATGGTGCAATATGCTGCTACATTTTTCCTTTCTTCCTTTCTTGCTGCAGACCTGATGAATGCAGGGCGGGCAGCTATTAGGAGACTTATGGCCTTCTTCTTCTTCATGTTCCCATAGATGTGGATAGATTGATAGAATTGACGAGATCAAACTTTGAAACTTTGAACTAGATCTCTGTACATATTTGCTTCCATGTGGCAGCTAGTTAGGCAGCGCCAGAACTAGTTTGTGGTGGTCAATTTTCCTCAGTCACGGGGTAGGTGTGAAGGTGTAGCCTTTTGACTCGCATTTCATTCTGCATGCAGCTCCATCCAGGGCCGACCCGGGAGGTTGGGTTGTCCTATCCGAAGCTAGTTTTGGCTGTCCCGTGACCCTTAGGCCTCGTTTGGTTTGCAGAAAGGATAGGAAAGAAAATCGTTCTTTTCCTATTCCTTGGAAAGTTGCAATTTCTATCCATTTCTTTTCTGGTGATTGGAGAGGACAAGAAAATTAGAAGGAAAAATAAATTCCCTACGGTGGGAAAGTGAATCCTATTTTGCTTTTGCATCCAAACGTAGGAAATGAATGATTTTTCTTTTCTGATTCAGGGTCATCCATGACCCCGAACTCTATTAGGATCACGCTCAACATGGGGGTTGTCGTAAGCAAAGGGAGATTGTCCAAGCCTGAAGTCTTGTCTGGCTTATCTCTGGACCGGCCCTGGCTCCATCTCTCCATTCTAGATCCCTGTAGATAGTGACGAGTGATGAAATATTCTACGTCGGTGGTTGGTTAATCGGGTAAAATGGCTTCTCATGTTAACTCTTGATCAAAAGAGGAAATGGTTGAGGTCGAGGTCGAGGTCGAGGTCGAGGTCGAGGTCGAGGTTGTTGCCGACACCATGAATTAGGCGCTTCACATGTCTATTACCTCACAAGTAGGCATTTATCGGACTAGTTATACCAGTAAGGCTGTAGCCATCATCGATCATGGGACACGAAACAAATAGTGCTCAAGTTGGATACATACTAATTAATGCACGGCCACCCCCCTGTACTTGCTAAATCGGAGCCAGTACACGTAGCTTTCACTCTTGTGCATCTATGCTCACTCCCATCTTGGTTTAGATCCTCCCGTACTTGAACCAAGCATAATCATTTTTTATTTATTTTTGACACATTCCCACCAATATGCGTAATCAACTAACAATGTTGTTTGCAAAATTTTCTTTTATTTGAACTCCCAAACCTATCTTTGAATTTGCTGGGAAATCAAAAGTATAATTGATATTCCAATTATTTCTGACAGTTTCAAGTTAGAACTCTGGTCCAATATAATCTCTTGGTTTCATTAGGAAAACAAAAAGTTAGTGATGATGTGGTGGTTAAGTACTACTTTGACTTCTTCTTTTTTAGTTTACAATTTTAAGGGCAGAGAGCCATTGGAAAACGACAGTGCTACATGGACCGCGGTCATAGATCACGGTCATGACCCGCAGTCGGGGCTGAAAATTTTGGTGGTGGGGCTTATGTGGTGTAGAAGGGGCGAACGGGAGAGGAACACGTCGGCACGGGTCAGGCCCAGGGTCACCCCTTTTTCGCGGTCAGTTTAGCATTTTCGTTGGGATAATGTTGAGATGGAGGTGTAGTCTGTCCCCTTGTTAGCAATCACCCGAATAAAACTCGTATTATACGCGAATTTTTTCGTATCTTTCATAAACATATAATACTTGCGTTCTTTTGACAGATCCAAATCAGTACATAAATTTTAAGCATGCGATATTTTAAACAGATTTTGTATAAATTATTGAAAAATTTGGCACAAAAAATGTACAGAGAACCTGTTTAATTAACCAAATTAGACAACATATTTAAGAATGTGAAGTTTTTAACCTCAATATTTATATTTTTCGAATATTTTACCAAATTTTTGAATGTATTTTATTTGTACTGAGCCGATTTATACTCGTATTTTTGCCGTTCCGAATTTTTTCTGTTTGCCGAATTGCTAACAAGGGTCCTATAGAAAATCATGCAAGGTTGCTTACTTGGTCATATCATTTGTCCACTAAATAACTAACTTGCTAGCCACAAAAGCATGCATGCAACTTGAACTTGTGCATACATACCCCCATCCCTCTATTTAAATCTCATCCTTTCAAAACTTAATATGGTCCAGTTAGTATAAATAATTAGGCACATTGATCATTCCCTCTATATATTCCTCAGTTCTTATTATTTCTGTGAGCAGTACATACATAGTTATAGTTACATGGACAACAACAACAACAACATGAGCATAGTCTCCCGACTAGAAGGAGCCCTCCTCATCTCAAGGGACCCCTACCCCTACCTGATGCTGGTGGCCTTCGAAGCCGGCGGACCCCTGAGGGCCCTTCTGCTGCTGCTCCTCTCCCCCGCGCTCTGGTTCCTCGACCTCCTGCGCTTGGAGGACGCCAGCCTCCGGCTTATGATCTTCGTGTCGACCGCCGGCCTCCGGACGGCAGATGTCAAGGCAGTCGCCAAGGCCAGCCTCCAGAAGTTCTTCCTGGAGGATCTCCGGGAGAGCGCGTACGGAATGTTCTCGAGGTGCCGGGGGAGGAGGGTCGTGGTGACCCGTCTTCCTAGGATCATGGTGGAACCCTTCCTGAGGGAGTACTTGGACGTAGACCACGTCATTGGCACCGAGCTAAGGACGACGACGACGACCGGCGGTCGGTGTGCGGGCTTGGTGGCCTCTAAAGGAGTCATGGGAGGGCCCCTGGAGCTGGAAGCCCTGAGAGAATCCATGCGGGATTGGGAGGAGGAGGAGATCGACGTGGGATTGGGAGATGGGCTTAGGGACCATCCCTTCATGTCATTGTGCCGGGTAAGTTCCTAGTTCTCTGGAAGAGATCCTCTTCCCTCTATTGACTGGTAGGCAGGGGCGGATCCAGAAATGTATACTAGGATGGGTAGGCAGGGGCGGATCCAGAAATGTATACTAGGATGGGCTAAACTAGGTTGGGGTGGGCTAGATGTAAGCTAAATCCCACAAAAAAAATCAAAACCAAAAACCTAGCCCACCCCACCTCCCATCTAGATCCGCCCCTGCTAGTAGGTAAACATTGTCCAACCCGTAGGACCTGGGAAACTACGTCATCATCCAAGCCTTCTCCCTCCCATTAGTATGGGTCATTTAGAGCATATGATTTGCCATTAACCTCATGTCTGTCCAATGGTCCAATGGCGGGAACTAGAAGTTCAAACTGGGACGAGCTAGGTTGGATGAGGTCGGCTGGGTTGTCGTCGATTCTTACGAAAAAGAAAAATATATGAAAAAAATAATTTTTTTTTTTGGGTGAGCTGGAGCCCACATTAGCGCTCTAGGTGGTTCCACACCTCTAGCAATCATTTAGAGGCCTTATTATATGTAACATGTTGACCTTGGCTCCTATTATTTTGGGGTCATATTTATTATTGAGAGTTGTTTGCCTGACCATTGTGTAACATGTCGACCTTGGCTCCTATTATTTTGGGCGGGGATGGCAACGAGACAGGTCGGGCCGGGTACCATACATCCATCCCCATTCATGTTCGAATTCCCGTCTTTATATCCGGTCGAGTTTAATTTTTTTTATCTCCATCCATGTCCCTGTTTAACAATGCACTCCCGTCTCCGTTCCTGCCACGTTAACACTTTCGGGGACGTTAATATGCCGTCTCGTTAATAATTTTTCCTGTACAGTATAAACTTAAAAACAAAATTCATTTAAAAAAAAAATTACAAGACATGTTAATAAAAACATGGTTTTAATAAAAAAAAGGTACTAGATAGATCATGAACTCATACAATTGGGTTGCACATATGAGTATACGTAATCGCGGTCAGAGATTTACTGGGACGGGAGTAGTATACCATATCTGACCCCGAACACGACCTGATTTTTTTTTAAATCTCCATTTCCATCCCCTTTTCCGTTTCTAGATTCCCAAATTCGTTCCTGTTGGAAAAAAAAAGAAAAAAAAGTCGTGTCCCCCCATCGGATTAGGAAAAAAATTGCCATCCCTAATTTTGGGTTCATATCTAGAATTGAGAGTTTTTGGCCTGAGTGAATATTTAATGAAACGAACGGAGATAGCCGTACTTTGGATATGAATTGTAGGGGTGAGCGTCGGTATAATCGATCGGTATTTGGTCGATTTTTTCGGTATTTTTTTAAATCGGTATTTGAAGAATCAATACCAATATCGTACCATTTAGAATCGGTTTTTTCGGTTTCGGTTAAATCGGTATTCGGTCGGTTTTTGTTCGGTATCGGTATTTTACCAATTAATATTTGATCAATTAACACACTTAATATTGTAGAACCTCTTAACCTATAATATATATTTTTTTACTTTTTTGGAAGCATTAATTTTAAAGCTAAGCCTCTACCAACCAAACAATTAATCAAAATTATTATAACAATATGTAACAAGTCGCAAACACCTAAAAATGAGCTTAAAATATCAAACGCGGTCACTAAGTTTAATCTTTAGTATAAGTTTAAGTAACCAAAATTTACTTTAAAATTCTATGAGAACACAAAAATATAAGCTCAAAAGATCAAAAACTCAATTCTTAGCATTCTTAACATAAATTCAAGTCCACTAAAATCTATTCCAAGTTCTAGGAAACCAACCAAAGCAAAGATAAAAATGAAAATGAGTAGTGTAAAATTAAGCATGAACAACATTAAAAAAATGTGCACGTGTGTATGTGTGTGTGTGTGTGAATTGGTTCGGTATTTTCGATATGGTATTACACTCAAACAGTTACCATTACCATTATACCGTAATTTAGTCGGTTCGGCAATTCGGTATCGGTACATAATTTCGGTTCGATTTTTCGAAATATTTTTAATCGGTATTCGGTCGGTTCTTCGGTATCGGTCGGTATTTGCTCACCCCTAACGAATTGTATAAGCTCAATCTACATGATTGATAGAATTGCATTAATCTCTGTATCTTTTAATTAATTTTTTTTTGGGGATATCACCAAAAGCCATGTCCTGGGATATTTAGAGTGATTTATTCAAATATATAAGTATTTAATTTACTTCCCTCCAAAAAGTATGTCATGGTGAACTGAAAAGTTTGATCGGAACGACTGGCAGGAGCCGCATCTGATATCACCGGAAGAGAAGCCGTCAGCCTTGCCAAGAAGGGACTATCCTAGGCCGTTGATCTTCCACGACGGACGCCTCGTCCAGGCCCCGACGGTCCTGGAATCCGTAGCGGTGGCGGTGTGGCTCCCTCCTAGCATCCTTATAGCCGTCTCCCGCGTCCTGGTGGGCACACTACTCCCTTTCAAGTTGATCCCAATGGCCTGCGCCGCCACCGGTCTCCGCATCCGTGCCCAATTCCCGAACAATCCAACAACACTTGCTGCAGGTGCTGCTACCACCAACAGGAGGAGGCTGTACGTTTGCTCCCACCGTACGCTGTTAGACCCAGTCTTCATATCGACCGCCCTCCAGCGCAGGGTCAGTGCCGTAACATACAGCCTCAGCAGGCTGTCGGAGCTGATTTCTCCCATCCCGACGACTCGCCTAACCAGGGACCGGTCCCGGGACGATGCGGCCATGCGTGCCCTGCTGCGCCGTGGGGACCTGGTGGTCTGCCCGGAGGGCACCACGTGCCGGGAGCCGTACCTCCTCCGGTTCAGCCCCTTGTTCGCCGAGATCACCGAGGACATCGTGCCGGTCGCCGTGACGGCGGAAGGGAGCATGTTCTACGGGACGACGGTGAGGGGGTACAAGTGCTTGGATTCCTTCTTCTTCCTTATGAATCCCCGCCCTCTCTATCAAATGCTCTTCCTTGACCATCATCAACATCATCATAGTAATGGCGATAACAGCAGCAGCAGCAGCAGCAGCTATGAGGTTGCCAATCGGGTACAACGATCCATCGGCCATGCGTTAGGTTTCGAGTGCACCAACCTGACGAGAAAGGACAAGTACAGGGCGCTGGCAGGAACTGATGGGATCGACTCGAGGTGTTTTACTCGAACAAACAAATAGATCTCTTCTTAGTTCTTACCAGTTAAAAGCTTAGAGAGTAGCAAAAGAACATACTTGTAAAATCTTCGCTTGAAATTTCTCAGAGCTTTGTACAATCTTCGCTTTGTAAAATCTTCCAAAGAGAAAGAAACTTCCAACTATAACATATTTAATACTCAGATTGCAAAAGCCTCTAACTACTACCAGAATTATTGACTTGTAGCAAAATGAAGGTTACGGATGTCTCTTTTTTTTTCTTTTTCTTTTCTTCCCCTTCTTCTTCTGTAATTTGATGATGTAGAGTGTTTACAATCGGTCAGAACTATCCACTGCATGGTAGCATCTGTCCTCGCGAAAATGGAGAATATTCCGATGAACCAGAAACAAATGACCCTTCTCTACAAAAATACAAGGAAAAAAGCAGCTCACATCTGAGACATTATATACACCACAATAATACGTTGTGAAAAACAGAAGGCCCAGAAATGTCGGGGCACATGGAAATGAGTGACATATAAGACGGCAAAATGAGCGGTGCGAATGGGCATGATTCTGGAGAAATTTCAGCTGTGCATGGATTTTTTTTTTTTTTCCTTCGTATCAATCAGAATAGTAACTTGCTCAGGAACTCTTCACCCCAAGCCATGCTTGCCCATTTTACACCCCGACACCAGCTCTGGTTAATGCATCAGTAACCGTTGCAGATGCTTCTTCAAGTGTCCGCTGTTTTTTCACCACATTGAAGGCCTCGATAACATCCCCAGCCTGCCAATCCATGAAGCCATCCACGCCAATCCCACATTCTAGACCGGCACCGACCTGTACTAGAAGGTAAAATAATATAAACCCAAGATTACAAACTAGGTGGTGTCTGAAATACACATGCATATATGTGAGTTTGCTGTATGACAAAATGATAATGCCCTAAACCAAATGACTGCAAAGAAAAATGGGGTTATTGTCCGGATCAGATGAACTTCTAATGCTATGAATGCAGAATCATCTCTTGAGCTCAAATATGAGGAATTGTCGTAATTGTAGTTCAGATTGCTAAAGTCGATCCTTCTCCCATAAAAATTCAACCACCATAGCATTATTATAAAGGAGTTGTTTAGGAATATGTATGTATAGGTGAAGCCTGTCAGCACTGTACGCCTTGTCACAGACTTAAAAACAAAGAATAGAACAAACTCTCGTTGTCATCATCATCACCCTTCCCATCAAATAGATAAGAGTAGATCACACCTCAACATTGCGATAGCTCCAGAAAACAACTAAACAAATTTATACAATCAACTAGAGGAAGGAAGACACAGATACTACAATGCAAACATTAATTTGGTAGGTAGGAAGTCTATCTAGTTAGTTTTTAAGTTTAAGATCATGCAACCCATACGATCACTCCTCCAGTTCCCTTACACAAGGAAAGCAATCCATAAAAGATATACAGCTAGCCCATTTAATTTCAGAATTATCCAAACTCACTAAACCTTAAGAAAGCCCCTGATTATAGTTTCTATTTGGCTAGATTTGAAGTATTTCTAAAGAAATTTTGACTAATAAAAGAGGAGAGGATTATTGAAATAAGCATCAACTGTTTTTCAACCTTTGGCTCCAATGTGAGTGAAATTAGATATCCCGGTTAGTCCTATCCTTAGTGGATGCTGCTTACCCCAATAGAGAAGATGGGTATGCATACTTTTTCTATATGATTCACAATCACCAATCTTTGTTTAGGGTTTATATTTGTAGTGAAATCACAACCTCTATAGAAGAAGGTGACATTATGTACTAATGTTAAAAATTCTTACATGTTTATTCTCAAAGAGCCCCTTTTACACACTTCTTTTATATGTTTACATATTTATCACAGCATTCTTAAAACTTTCTAAACTAACCTTTACCTACTTTTGTTGTTATTTTCTTACGATATGTTTTACCCTTTTACATTGCTTTTAGTATTCTAGTATGTTTTATTCTTTGTAGCCGAAATGAAAATGCTAAGATGGACGAGTAGCAACATAATAAAATATAGGATTAGAAATGAGTGTATCCGTAGGGATTAGAGGTGTCGCCAATTGAGGACAATATGAGAGATAATCGTCTTAGGTGGTTTGAACATGTGCAACGCAAACCAATAGATGATATGGTAAGGAAGAGCGATAAGGTAGTAGTTGGAGGAGCTGCTAGGACTAGAGGTAGGTGTAAAGAAATGTTGATTGAAGTTTTTGTTAGATTATATTTATGTAGCTATTGTAAATATAGCCCATCAGCCCAATAGTGTAGAAGGTATATATATTGTAATCCTTTCCAATCAATAAAACAAGGGCATTATTATTTCCTACATGGTATCAGAGCCTCCCGAAAAATCCTAACCGTAAAACAAGACAAATAATCCCCGTCCTCTCCGCGGCCGATCCGTCGCCCAACCTCGAACGTCCGCGCCGTCCCCGACCAGCCGCGCCACCTCCGGCCAGTCCCTGCGCGATTGCTCCGACGACTGCTCCGTCCGGCGTCCACGCCGACAGCGCCGACCCCGTCCGTCCCCGACCGTTCGCGTCGACCGCGCCGTCCAAAGTTCTGCCTCCGTCCGGCGTCCACGCCGACCGCGCCATCCGTGCCGACCCCGTCCGTCCCGGCTGATTCGTACGTCTTCTCGGATCCCGTATGATCCGAATCTCGTCCGATCCGACTTCGGCAATGACTGATGATGCTGCGTCCAGCTTCTCCACCGCGACTGGCGGCTCCGGTGGTGAAGGTACACACAGCCCAAATTATCTGAATCCGAAGGATCCGTATTTTCTGAGTTCTGCTGATCAACCAGGAAATATTATTACTCCTATTGTTTTCCGTGGACCGAACTATGCTAAGTGGTCTCGGTCGATTCGTCTCTCCCTGATCTCTAGGCGTAAGATCACCTTTCTTGAAGGTACTGAAATCAAACCTATTAATGATGCTAGTAAATTGCTTGATTGGAGGTGTGTGCAAGCGTTATTGGTTCAATGGGTTCTTAATACCATTGATCCGCCCCTGAAGAAATCTTTTTCGTACTTTGAGGAAGTTTATCCATTGTGGAACTTGTTGGAGAAAAGATTTGTTGTCAGCAATGGCACTCAGAAGCAACAAATTAAGGTGACTTTGGCTGAGTGTAAACAAACGGTTTCGATGTCTGTGGAAACCTGCTTTAAAAATTTGCAGTCTTTGTGAGATGAACAAGCAGCTTATTTTCCGTTGCCTACTTGTACCTGATATGTCCGATCTAAACTTTATGTATGGGTTGAATGCTGAGTTGTATGGTCATACCCGATCTAATCTTTTGGCTCAGGATCCTCAGCCAAGTTTAGATCGGACATATCAGGCAGTCCGTGAGGAGGAGGATATGTGAAAATCTCAGGTTCAATCCGCTACTGAGGAGGTGTTGGCGCTGGCTATCAAGACTTCACCTCGACTTTCTACTGCTTCTAATAGTAGAACCTTTGATTCCCGGGATAAATCAGGTATAATCTGTACTTATTGCAGGAAAACAGGTCATGATCTTGCGAATTGCTTTGCGAAGAATGGCTATCCAGAGTGGTAGGAGACTCGTCCTAGGCGTGAGGAGGACGTGGTGCTGGTGGTGGCAGAGGCACTTCAACACAGCAGAGGCGTGAGGGGGGACGCGGTACTGGTGGAGCCGGTGTTGTTCATCATGTAGCTGCTGCTGGTCATGTTGTCACCGCTGGTCTTGCAGCTGGGAGTTCGAATACGATACATGGAGGGTATCCTTCACTACTCTCAGGTGAACAATGGCAGAAACTGATGAGCTTGCTGGGTAACGACACTCCTTCCAACTCTGGTTCTTCAAACTCTGATCGTCTGATGGGTAAAAATTCTTCTGTCTCTTGGATATTCGATACTGGTGCTACTCTTCACGCGACAGGTTCTCGTGACTGTTTAGTTGATTGCTTTGAGGGTCTTGTATGTCCTGTGATTTTGCCTGATGGGAGCACTATTGCGGCTGTTCTGAGAGGCAAAGTATTTTTAACTGATTCATTGGTGCTGACGGATGTTCTTTATGTTCCGACATTGACTTGCAATTTGATTTCAGTCTCTCAATTGATTGGTGCCAGAAATTATGATATGTTATTTACTCCTGATTTGTGTTTTGTTCAGGACCGAAGTACGAGGATGGTGATTGGAGCAGGTGAACAAAGGGGTGGACTTTACTTCTTGGGGGAGGTTCCAGCTTCTTTGGCTTCGATGATCCTGGCTTGCAGAGAGAGTGATTCGGAGGTTTGGCATAGTAGACTGGGGCATCCTTCAGTTAAAGTAATGCAGACTTTACCTTTTCTCTCTGGTAGTAGTGTGTTTTATCATAGGGCTTGTGATATTTGTCATCAAGCTAAACAGACCCGTGATGCTTTTCCTGATAGTAGTAGTCGTGCTTTGAGATGCTTTGAACTTATACACTGTGATTTGTGGGGACCGTATCGTGTTCCGTCATCTAGTGGGGCACGATATTTTTTGACCTTAGTGGATAATTTTTCTAGAGCTGTTTGGGTTATTTTATTGAAGGACAAGTGTTCTGTTTATTCTATGTTTCTTAAATTCATTGCTATGGTGAAACGTCAGTTTGGGGTTGATATACGTCGTGTGCGGAGTGACAATGGCACTGAATTTAATTGTTTACGAGATTATTTTTTATCTCAAGATATATTATTCCAAACATCCTGTGTAGGGACACCACAACAGAATGGAAGGGTGGAAAGAAAGCATCGACATATTTTAAATGTAGCCAGGGCATTAAGATTTCAGAGTTCTTTCTGTGGATTTTTGGGAGGAATGTGTTCTGGGTGCATGTTGTTTGATAAATAGAACACCTTCTAGTGTCTTGCATTTTAAGTCCCCTTATGAAGTTTTATATGGTTCTGCTCCTTCGTATGATCATCTTCGTATTTTTGGTTGTCTATGCTATGCGTATGATTTGAGATCTAGACATGATAAATTTGCCGGCAGGAGTAGAAAATGTATCTTTGTTGGGTATCCTCTTGATAAAAAAGGGTAGAAGATGTATGATTTAGAGACTAGAGAATTCTTTGTGTCCCGTGATGTTACTTTTTATGAAAAAGAGTTCCCTGGGTGTGGCTCTGCTAGCGACCCGTCTTCTGCGACACGACATGCATGTGTTAAGGTGCCTGGAGACGATATAGAGACTTTTGGGACAGTACCGGTTGTGGTTGCCGAGGCAGTAGTGGTTGATGGCGGATTGGCCCCGGGTGGCGAGGATGCAGAGACAGCTGCAGAAGTATTGACAGGAGAGGCCGATGGGGCTGGCGCAGGTACTACTGACGATACAGGGGATACAGTGTTGCCAGAGATACCCGACGAGATTGTATTGGGCAGAGGAATGAGGAAGAAATCACAGTCAGTGCGATTACATGATTTTGTGACGAATGCTGTTCGAAGTAAAAGTCCCCCCTTCATCTCAGTTCATCTGTTCCCATCACTTCCTCAGGTACTTCGTATCCTCTAACACAATTTCTGAGTTATGACATATTTACTGCTGGACACAAAGATTTTCTTGCAGCTATCACTGCAGGTGTTGAACCTACTTCATATCGCCAGGCCTCGAGAGATTCAGGCTGGCGTGAGGCTATGCAAAATAAAATACAAGCTCTGGAAGATATGGAACATGGAGTCTTGTTGATTTGCCTCCTGGAAAAAAAGTATTGGGAAGCAGATGGGTGTACAAAATAAAGTACAACTCAGATGGCAGTGTTGAGCGCTTGAAGGCCAGGCTGGTTGTGTTCGGTAATCATCAGGTTGAGGGGATCGACTATTCAGAGACATTTGTCCCGGTAGCTAATATGCCTACAGTTAGGGCATTCTTGGCTGTTGCAGCTGTGAGAGGCTAGACTTTGCACCAGATGGATGTGCACAATGCCTTTCTTCATGGATATCTGATTGAGGAAGTGTATATGAAGTTGCCGCAGGTTTTTCGTATAGTGAACCCAACAAAGTGTGTCGCCTGCGTAAGTCTCTATATGGACTGAAACAGGCACCACGTTGTTGGTTTGCTAAGCTTGCTGCCTCTCTGATATCCTATGGATTTATTCAGTCTCATTCAGATTATTCCCTTTTCTCTTTTTTTAAAGGGAAGGTAGAGTTGCATGTTTTGATCTATGTGGATGATATGATTGTGTTTGGTAATGATTCAGGTGCTTTAGATAATTTCAAAAAGTATCTTAGTTCTTGCTTTCACATGAAGGACCTTGGTGTATTGAAGTATTTTCTTGGCATAGAGGTGGCTCGGAGTGTAGAAGGAATTTTCTTATGTCAAAGGAAGTATGCTTTGGACATCATTTCAGAATGTGGCTTGATGGGGTCTCGACCTACCGGCTTTCCCATGGAGCCGAATCACAAGCTGGCAGAATCGACTAGTCCATAGATGGCGGATGCTGAGCCTTATAGGAGGCTGGTTGGGAGGTTGATTTATCTATCATTTACTCGCCCTGACTTAGCTTATGCCGTACATATATTGCCTCAATTCTTACAGGAGCCTAGACAAGATCATTGGCATGCAGCATTGAGAGTTGTCAGATATCTCAAAAATGCCCCGGGACAGGGTATCCTATTGAAAGCTGATTGTGATCTCAGTCTTTCTGGTTGGTGTGATTCCGACTGGGCCAGTTGTCCCTTGACTCGCCGCTCTGTTACAGGCTGGTTGGTGTTTCTGGGAGGGTCTCCTATCTCTTGGAAGACCAAGAAACAACCAACTGTTTCACGATCTTCTGCTGAAGCTGAATACCGATCTCTTGCTGCGCTTGTTTGTGAGTTGAAATGGTTGAAGGAGTTATTGGTGTGTTTGGGAGTTCGCCAGGAGTCTGCTATGCAGGTGTATTGTGACAGTCAGTCGGCCCTGCACCTGGCTCAGAACCCGGTATTTCATGAGCGCAGTAAGCATATTGAGGTGGACTTGCATTTTATTCGCGACGCTATTAGGGATGGCACCGTAATAGCCTCGCATGTTCCTCTACCTCTTCCCAACTTGCTGACATCTTCACTAAGCCCCTTGGGAAGCATGTGTTTGATTATTTACTTCGCAAGTTGGACATTTGTGACTTGCATGCTCCAACTTGAGGGGGGTGTTAGATTATATTTATGTAGCTATTGTAAATATAGCCCATCAGTCCAATAGTGTAGAAGGTATATATATTGTAATCATTTCCAATCAATAAAACAAGGACATTATTATTTCCTACAGTTTTAAAGAAAAATACAATTTTGTTAGTGTTACAGAGGGCATAACTCTTTAGCAGACTTGAATGGTACAAAAGGATTCAACTAGCTCACCCAAAAAATTGGAATAAAGACTTCATTGTTTTTTTAGTATGTTTTATTATTTTCTTATAGTATATTTTACTATCTTACACAACTTAGACTTCTTGTAGTGTTTTTTAAGTTCTTGTGCTTTTTGTAATGAGCCATATGTTTAGTTTTTTAGTTTCTTTTTATTTGTAGTTATTTATTAGCAAGTGTGATATGCTAGTTAAGCATTTGGATAAGATTGTACAATGACTTAACTGAAATATCATACTTATTCTCATTTATAATCAATCCTAGTATATACACGCATCAAAATTTAAATTAGACAAAGAATCATGTATGAGACTTAACAAAGTGGAGGCTACATTGTGGCTTGAGTGACATAAAATTTATAATGGCTCTTGCCAAATAGTTAAATGCTTATGACATGACATTCCTAATCTAGCTAGAAATAGAAAGTACATGAATTATAAATGCATAAAAATAATATAACTAATATACTCTTTAAAACGTTCCCACAAGATGGAACTTGGTGAAAGCAAGTCTAGCTTGGAGAGAGCAAAAAAGAAGAAACTAAAACCATCATATAGAAGTCTGGACTTCGACAATGAGGGAATCTCAGAACAAGTAGAAGAAATAAACCAAAGAAGTACGAGACTTCAAAAATCGAAGAAATCCTTAAAAAAAAAAAAACCAAAGATAATATCTCTAAGTAGCTAGGGCTCTAAAATAATAATAAAAAAATTCCCAAAATAAGTCTAGTAAGATGGTTCTCAGAGAATCGGAGAAATCCATAAAAAAAAAAAATCAAATGAAGGTCGGGGTTTAAAAATGAAGAGATCCCGAAAGATAAAAAAAAAAAAATCCAAAGTAGGTCGGGGCTCCGTAGGAGGAGAAATTCCGGAAGAAAATAACTCAATTGGTTTGGGACTCGGTAAGACAAGAAATCTCGAAAGAAAACATCTAAAGTTGGTTGAAGCTCTAGAAGACGAGAAATCCTGAAAGAATAAAACTAAAGAAGGTCGGGGCTCTGAATACCAAAGAAATAAAAAACAAAAAAATATAGGACTTGGCATATCAAAGAAATCTCTAAAAAAATACACAAGGGCTTCGCATACCGAAGATATCCTTGAAGAAACCATCTCAACAAATAATCTCAAGATAATCGGGGTAAAATAGGACAATCAATGGAGACAATGATCGAAATGAGCCAAAATATGTGAAGAATTAGTCAAAAATAGAGAATATGGGTCAAAATTATGATATTGGCTAGTGGGTCAATAACATGTATGAGTTGGTATATTTGTTATGGAGTCTAGAGCTTAAGTACAAAATGATTTAATTTGGACAACTGGATGTGGAGGTCTAGGAATAAAGTTGTCCTGACTATCAGACAAAAAAAGGTACGAATCAGATGTGGGGGGTGGGGGTGGATGGACTTTCTGAGACAAAAATTAGCGTTAGGTTTGGATCTCGGATGAGTGTCAATAAGAACATGGGTCGGGGTAGTCGACAGATTGCTGTGAGGAAGGCTGGAGGGTGGTTTGCGCCGTGGCAAGCTCTGGTCGGTCGGATCGGGATAAGAGGCGCTCGACTAGTTGACCCTCAATGAGAGCGACATGGAGATATGAATTTGGTAGAACTCGGAAGAAGGGTCTGGCCGTGGTCGAGCGGAGAGACTGAAGAGGTCGTAGCGTTGGGACAATAAGGAGTTGCCCAGAGAGGAGAGGAAGTTGGCAACAGTAGGCGTCGCCAATGTAGACGCAGAAAGACATATTTTCTATTTTGCGATGTTGATTTTGAGTGAAGAAGACGACGAGCGGGTTGGAATGACGATGACCTCAAGCACGGGATGACGGTGGCTCCGTGAATGTGGTAATGATGGCGATGACGATTTTGGGAACAATAATGACTTCGGTAAAGACTATAGACGATAGCAAAGGCGGAAACTTTGAGACAACGATGTCAACTTTGAGATGGTGGAGATGATTAGGGTTAGAGAGAGGGGGAAGAGGAGAAAGAAATCCTAGGAGGAAAACCTAGGGCTCTGGTACTATGTAGCAAGTGGATGCTACATTGTGACATTACCCAGGACTAACATAAAATTTTATTAGGAGTCTTGGCCAAATATTTATAGTAAACATAATGCTTGTTAAAATTTCTTCCTTTTAAAAAAATCTGCAACAAATAAACAAATAAATTGTTACCCGCCTCCGGAGAAATCGCGCACGTAGCACTGCCTTAAGAGTTAGTCCGGGTCCATGTGCAGATCGTATCTGAACGTTCCTATTGATAAAATCTCCGCTCCACCGGAATCTCCTTGCCGCACACGACGAAGAGTGAGTGACCACCGACTTAGCTCTACCTAGAGAAAAAAAAAGACGAAGAACAAAGTTTGAAGGAGAGGAGAACTTTAAAGAGTTTCGGGAAGAATTTTCTGTGTGTCCAGAAGGTATGAGATGGGCCTCTATATATAGGCCGATTTGCAACGTATAAAATAATGGAGAGTAATGACTGAAAATTAAAAAACAATTAACCAGCCTATTAAATCTGAACGTTATAAAGGAATTTAAAATATGTAACATGTGGTTCATTGAACCTGGACGGAAATCAGCATCCAAACGTTACAGAAATTTAATTAATAGTAACGGTCAAAATAAATAATGAGCAAAAAAAATTTTAGGGTCTCAGCCCGAACCCGAAGAGGAAATCGAATCGGCATCCGACGCCCGCAGTTGTGGGCACGTACCCGCACCCGTTACGCGCGCCGAACCGAACCGAGCCGAGACGGGCCGGACGGCGGCGGCGCACGCGCGTGTGGCCCATAGGGCTCTCACCCAACATTTTTAGAGAGGCAACAAGAAGGAAAGCATATATGCTCAAGCAATCCTATTATCCCAGCCGATGTGGGACTATATGGTAGGGAAAAAATGAATTTGAGCTTTTGTACAGTACATACATACAACAATCCCCCCCCCAAAGGACAAATTTTAAAGTAATAGACGCGCGTGTGGCCCATAGGGCTCTCGTCCTGTCCTATAGTCGCGGCCTTCACGACCTCTCATATAGATAAGTCCTTAAGGGTTGGTGATAGGAATCAACCCTGCATATCATGCTTTGACTTATTAAGAGTTTAAACTCACCATATCCATATCACACAAGGAACACTGTCACCATAGGGATGGGGTATTAATGTACACATGTACAGCCTCTTGGGCTTTTATTTTAAAGAGAATTTAATCTCAGGGTCAGTGTTCCATAATAGTCACCTAGTCTAGCTTGTTCCTACCCATTGAACCTGCTTCTTGGGATCTCCAGTCAGACTCGATTGGGTTGCCACTGCTGGTGACTATACTAGGGACTTAACCCCATCCCCCTCGATGATTCTAGGATCAATGTCCTAGATAGACCCTTCGTTAAGTGGTCTGCAAGGTTCTTTTCTGACTTTATATAGTCAAGAACCACATATTTGTCCAATAGGCTCTTTATTGACTTGAAGCGCAGCTGCAGGTGCCTGTTCATCTTAGCATTCACAGAATCATGCTTTATTAGTTCTATAACAGATTTATTATCACAGTTTATAGAAATTGCATAAATAGGATGAACAGAAACATGTATATGCATAATAAGATTTTTAAGCCATTCGGCTTCTGTACAGGTAGTGTCCAAAGCTATCATTTCAGAATCCATTGTACTTCTGGCTATGATAGTTTGTTTACATGATCTCCAGGAGATCGCAGCTCCTGCTAGGATAAAAACATATCCAGTAGTGGATTTCACATCATGTGAATCAATTATCCAATTTGCATCTGAGTAACCTTCTATGATATCAGGGTGTCGAGTATAATAAAGTTTATAATCTAGAGTACCCTTAAGATATCTAAATACTCTGTCTAATGCAGTCCAATGTGATTGATTTTGGTTACTAGTATATCTACTTAGTCTCCCAATAGCAAATGCAATATCGGATCTGGTCCTATTTGTTATGTACATAAGGGATCCAATCATTTGTGAATATCTGTGTTGTTCTATAGGTGATCCTTCATTATTTTTGAGAACAACATTACTGTCATAAGGAGTAAGGGCAGATTTCTTGTCAAAAAACTCAAACTTCCTTAGCATTTTTCCAATTGAATATGCTAGGGATAGAGTATAACCTTATTTGCATTTGGACACTTGCATTCCTAGGATCAGGTTTGCTTCACCTAGGTCTTTCATATCAAACTGGTTAGATAAATAATTCTTAGTGTTATTTATCAATTCCAGTGATGATCTTAAAATAAGGATATAATCAACATACAAGCATAAGATAACACAACTTTCATTTGTATTTTTAGAATACAAACATTTGTCATATTCATTTGGCACAAAACCAAATTCTAAAATGACTGTCAAATTTGTTGTGTCATTGCTTAGGAGCTTGTTTTAGGCCATAAAGAGATTTTACTAATCTACAAACCTTCTTTTCTTGACCTTTAGCAATGAAACCTTCAGGTTGCTCCATATATATCTCTTCTTCTAAATCTCCATTTAGAAATGCTATCTTTACATCCATTTGATGGATCAGCATATCATGAACGGAGGCTAAGGCTAGAAGGGTTCTAATAGAAGTGATGCTAGCTACAGGTGAGTAGGTATCAAAATAATCTAGTCATTTCTTCTGGGTAAATCCTTTGGCTACTAGCCTAGCCTTATATTTTTCTATAGTACCATCGGCTCTAAGTTTTTTTTTGAATATCCACTTACAACCTATGGGTTTACTACCTAAAGGTAGGTCTGTTAGAAACTAAGTACTATTCTCCATAATGGAGTTGTACTCATTGTTAATAGCTTCTTTCCAGAAATGAGCATCAGGAGAGGATATGGCTTCTTCATAAGTTGAGGGATCACCCTCTATCAAAAATGTGAAGAATCCTTCTCCTAAATTCTTTTCAATCCTTTCTTTTTTACTCCTTCTAGGTTCTATGACTTGTTCTGGTTGAGAACTATCTATTTGAACATGAGAACTAGTAGATGGAGTAAGAGAAGGGTTGGAGGAAGATGAAGGGGTTCTATCCTTGAAAGAAAATATATTCTCAAAGTAAACTGCATCCCTGGCTTCTATAATTGTGTTATTAGAGATTTTATTTACTTCAGAATGGGTTACAAAAAATTTGTTGGCATTACTATCTAGGACATATTCTATGAATACGACATCTACAGTCTTAAGTCCAATATTCCTCTTTTAGGTTCAGGAATTCCTACCTTAGCTAAACATCCCCAAATCTTGAGGTAATTAATCCTAGGGGTTCGACCTTTCCATAACTCATATGATGTCTTATCATTAGTCTTACTGGGTATTCTATTAAGGATATAACAGGCTGACAAAAGGACTTCTCCCCAAAGATTATCAGGGGCACCTGAGCTAAGAAGCATGGCATTGACCATGTCTAACAGAGTGTGATTCTTTCTTTCAGCAACTCTGTTGGACTGTGGTGAATAAGGAGCGGTAACCTCATGAATAATTTCATTCTCTTCACAGAAATTAGTCATTTCATTTGAGGTATACTCTCCACCACGATCTGATCTAAGGATCTTAATCTTTCTGTCTAACTGGTTTTCAGCTTCAGACTTACAGACCTTGAATCTGTCTAGAACTTCATCTTTGGTCTTAAGGAGGTAGGTGTAACAATACTTTGAATGATCATCTATAAAAGTAACAAAGTATTTCCTACCGTCTCGGGTCAAAACCCTATTGGAATCACAAACATCACTATGGATAAGTTCTAGGAGTACGGAATCCTTATGGACAGATTTGAAAGGTAATCTAGTATGTTTGGCTTGAACACAGATCTCACATTTGTGTTCATCATCTATAGGAGTTTTAGGAATAAGATCTAAGTTCATCATTCTTTTAATAGATCCTAAATTTACATGACATAATCTGCCATGCCAAACATTTGATGATTCAACATTTGCAACAAAGGAAGGATTTGAAAATTTATTCATAGTGTTCAAAATAAAGAGTCCATCTTTTACAAATCCTTTTCCCACAAAAAGTTCATTCTTAGAAAAAAAACTACTTATTGACCTCCATTACAATTTTGTATCACGAGGCAACAAGAAGGGATCCACTAACTAGATTTCTTCTAACTGACGACACATGAAGCACATCATGGAGAGGTAGAATTTTTTCTGATGTCATCTTCAGATCTATTTTTTTCCTTCCTATGATTTGTGCCGTTGAGCCATCTCCTAAAGTGACACCTCCTCCACTTGATTCCTGATAGTTTGAAAAACTAGAGCGATCAAAAGAAACATGAACATTTGCTCCAGAATCCAACCACCAATCATCATAATGGTATGAAATGTTTATTGTAGGTTGATAGCTTACAGATCTGAAGGAGCTAGAAGACTCATTCAGAATCATGTTAGCCTCTATCTTGTTTGAGTCTTTCCCTTTGAAGGAGATTTCCTTGGAGATTAGGCTTGGGTTTGCCATGAATTTCTATAGGGTTTACCTTAGCTTTGGAATCAGATCTAGTTATTGACTTAACCTAATCTATTTTCTGTTCTAAGTTTATTTAGAACTTGAGAATATGATTCCAAGAAGGCTGGAAAAATTTATTTACTCAATAAAGATGGTTTAAGCTAAAAATTAACAATTCAAATAATTTTAGTAATATAGCTTTAAAATTTTAGTTTTTCAAGTTTTGATGAGGTTGGGTTAGCTGTAGGGGCCGGATCCCAGCAAGCGGAGGTTCACAAGGAATACTTAAGTACCGGTCGCTTAGACGATTTTTTACCTTGTTGACAGAAGGGCCCTTTCGGCTTGTTCCCAAACAGATCTCTACTTTAGAACTTTAAAAATTAAATTTTTTTTTACTAAATCAATTAACTGTTTGATTTAGCCTGAATTAAAATATTGGGTAAGGGTAACTAGAATTGACAAATGGTACTAATCAAATCTTATTTATGGGAAGTGTCAATTCCTAGAGTCAGTCTTATGAAGCAAAAATTGTTATAAAACAAATAACAATATATATATAACTAATGTGACAATTATTTAACAAATAGTAAGCAATTTCTTTAACAATATCTAAAAAAGATTTGTTGAACAGTATGCTACTTAAAAGAAGACAATTAAATTATTAAGCAATTCGTGTAACAAAGTTAACAGTAGAAAATTAATGGCTAATATATTGATGATATAGGTAGGCAAAATTTGACACGGATATTCGTATACACGTATTTGTATGTTAATGATAATTAAATTAAAAGAAATGTTAACAAGGAGCAATATATGTTGGACTAGCAATTTTTTAATGGAATGCTTAAGGGCTAAATAAGATTGACAATATGTATTGCCAATATAGTAAATTGTGATATTGAAATAAATGGCAATATGAATAACAATAATTATAAATGATAATTTATCACTATGCCAATGAAGCAATATTTCTTCTACAACAAATTTTCCTAAGAAAAATAGTTTTGGAAGTAGTTGCTACAGTAATGGCCAGGAAAATTATTTTAGATGTAATTGCTAAGAGAATGGTTTTGAAGTAATTGCTACAATAGGCTAAGAAATTAATCAGGCAAACAACTTGCAGTAGCTGATATACGAAAATGTAGGCTAATATATTCATAACTCAATTTGTAGGCAAGCAAAGAACTCAATTTTCTGGCAAGCAAAGAACTCAATTTTCTGGCAAGCAAACAAACAAGTTGTAAGCAAGCAAACAACTCGATTTTATAGGCTAATGTATTCAGAAGCAAGCAAACAACTGTGTATGTAACAGTAGGCTAATAATTCTATATATGAAATATATAGTGATGACAATTATAACAAGGAATTCGATGTGTTCTGTTTGACTTATTTGACCTGTGAAAGATGTAGCAGCAAGCACACATGTAACAAAAATTTGTATTCCCTTTATAGGTGAGGTGAATATAGCAGCAAGCAAAAATTGTTACTGGTGAAGTGAATATAACAGCAAGTATTTGTAAAGTATTTTGTATAATACGAATAACTCTTAGAATGTTAGAATTTCTTCAAATTTCTTCCTTTTAAAAAAATCTGCAACAAATAAACAAATAAATTGTTACCGGCCTCCCGAAAAATCGCGCACGTAGCACTGCCCTAAGAGTTAGTCCGGGTCTATGTGCAGACCGTATCCGAACGCTCCTAGTGGTAAAATTCTCGCTCCACCGCAATCTCCTTGCCGCACACGACGAAGAGAGAGTGACCACCGACTTATCTCTGCCCAGAGCGAAAAAAAAGGCGAAGAACAAAGTTTGAAGGAGAGGAAAACTTTAGAGAGTTTCGGGAAGAATTTTCTGTGTGTCCAGAAGGTATGAGACGAGCCTTTATATATAGGCCGATTTGCAACGTATAAAATAATGGAGAGTAATGACTGAAAATAACCAACCTATTAAATCTGAATGTTACAAAGGAATTTAAAATATGTAACATATGGTTCATTGAACTTGGACGAAAATCAGTATCCAAACGTTACAGAAATTTAATAAATAGTAACGGTCAAAATAAATGATGAGGAGCAAAAAAAAAATTTAGGGTCTCAGCCCGAACCCAAAGAGGAAATTGAACCGGCATTCGGCGTCCGCAGATGTGGGCACGTACCCGCACCCGTTACGCGCGCCGAACCGAACCGAGCCGAGCCGAGCCGAGCCGGGCCGGGCGGCGGCGGCGGCGTGCGTGTGGCCCATAGGGCTCTCACCCAACATTTTTAGAGAGGCAACAAGAAGGAAAGCATATATGCTCAAGCAATCCTATTATCCCAGCCGATGTGGGACTATATGGGAGGGAAGAAATGAATTTGAGCTTTTGTACAGTACATACAACAATGCTTATGCAATGAAATCAATAACCTAACTAGAAATAAAAAAAATACATAATAGCTCTTCATTGAAGGTACCAAACCGACTGTTATTCCATTATTTCTTGGACTCCTCGTGTCTATAGCCATTCTGACTGAACTGAAATGGATTAATAAATGTCAAATGGGAAATACAGACTCTAGTTAGGAGACGTCCTTAGAGAAACTGATTATAACTGGAATATATCGATCATATATGGCCAATGACGGTAACTGACTGATTCCATGTGGTGTCTATTACTGATAGTCGACGCCATACCTCTGATTGTATAGTATTTATTTTGGTAATGTACAAAGGGTTATGGATTTTGTTTCTATAGTATAAGGAAGATTGGATTGTGTAAAATGATGTATAAATGCGATAATAAATCTCGATCTAGGTTTTGGATTTGAGCTCCTACTGGTAAAAATATGTTTGGATGAGAATAATATTGCGGAAAATTTTCTTGATCGTTATAGATGCTCTGCTAATGATCAAGTGAATCTAGTAGGATATGTTTAAGGATATTATAATTGAGTGGTTTCAGTACATATATACATACGAGGAGAATCTTCCTCCTACAACTCTATCCAATATGGGACTAGACTAGACTAGACTTCTTGGACTCACCAACTCTAACAAATACATAACAAAATTGTTACACTATCTACTATTGACTATCATGACACCTTAAGGCAAAGGTGAAAAACCTACCTCATTCACCTCTTCTTTCACCCGCCTTAAAGAATCAATGCTGCCAGTATGAATGGTCCTTCCATTTCTGACAACACGAACACCACACTCTTTTACCATTTTTCCTTCTGTGACCATGCAACCAGCCACACGCCCACTGCCGCTACTGAATGTGGCCCGAACACCTGCTGATCCTATAGGTATTTGTTCCTGCAGATATATAAAAGGTAAATATTCATGGCACCTAGGACAAGGTCAATTTAGCAAATCTTGTGTTCCCTTTACCTCAACAGGCTCCAGAAGTCCTTCCATTGCATTCCTCATGTCATCAATCAGCTCATAGATGATTCTGTATAGACGAATCTCCACACTCTTTTTGTCTGCATAGCTCTTAACTGAACTTGGAGCCTTCACATTGAATCCGAATATGATAGCCTCCGCAGCAACAGCCAAGTCCACATCACTGGTGCTCACATCACCTGGAGCTTGAAGGAGGAATTTCAAAGTAACATTATCCTGTGGGAGTACTTGAAGAGCATGTCTAATGGCTTCAATCGAACCCTGAGAGTAATAAAAGAAAATATCAAATTAGTTGAATATTACAAATTATATTAAGACTGTTGATCCTAGTGATGTTGTACCTGGACGTCAACTTTAAGAATAATATTCAGCTGGTGCATGTCTAGTCCAGACTGCTTTCCTGCTGAAACAGCAGAAGCAATGGAAGATAGAGTGATCTTCCCTTCTCCAGCCTTTGCAGATATTCGCGCATCCCGTAGTGATGTTGCACATAACTCAGCCCTCTCACGTGCAACATCCAGAGAATCAACAACCTCAAATTCATCACCAGCAACAGGAACATCACTCAAGCCAATGACCTAGGCCATGAAAGAAGTAGTCAGGAAGAGAGATGATGAATATGACAGACAACACAAATCCTAGAAGTTGTGGAAACATAAAATTTCACAGAAAAAAAAAATTGGTGGCTTATCCTCAAAGATAGGTACATTAAGAAGATGGGATTTAAAGATCATTTTGTCCTTGCGCTTGCAGAGGTTTAACCATGAAAATTGTGAAATAGTTATAGAATCCTAATCTTATTCCCTTGTAGTCGAATGTTCCTCCAAGATACACGTCACCTATGATTGGGGGCTCAAGTAAAACTTGATAAAATTGTGAGTATTATTTATAGAAAGTTATATTTCTCGTTTTAAGCCATATTTCCTAGCAATTGCAAAGATATTAATTTTGTAGAGAATATAATCTCTTTAGCACCTTCCTCTTAAATGATACTTGAACTTAAGCAATGACATCCATCACAAATGCGATTATGGGACGTATGTTGTAAGGTAGATTTATGACCTATGCAAAACGTACCTAAGTTCAAAAATAATTAATATATAATAACATCCTAGTTCATATATACCATTATTTATAGTTATCAAATTCATCATGTCATGTGTGTCCAGAATTTCAAAATTGTGCCTTGCATCTAATGCAGATTTTATTAGTGAAAGCCTATGCTATAAAATTCATTGATAAGAACCACTGGCGCTTAATATACAGGAAGAGGAACTTCCTCTATATTTATTTCACTGCCCACTCAATGAGTCAATGTATCGGAATCACACCATCAATTTGCTACAAGTACAATGACATACTTCAAAGGACTTGAACTCTCAATACTGCCACTACTAATTTTGCAAAACTCCGACGCTTAGACCTAGTTGGCTGTACCCAGATCAGCAATGCCCAGTCAAAATATGGGAGATCAATAAAGTTACTACAATAAATGTTATATTATATTGTTATACCAACCAGTAACATGAACAGTTTACTTGGAGGATGACAAGCAATGTCCTAAAACCCATATGTAAAGAACTACTTGTAAGTGTAGGTATATCAATATAGAGCATTAACTATTAAAACAAGAGGTACACTTCAGACTGAAAATAAATTAAACATCTGGTAATTGCTGATTCCATATTAGAAATAACTTTCAGCTAGCTGTGAAGTGTTTGACCTATGAATCAATTGAGCATACAAAGGACATGCACGCCACGGGTGGACGCATGTATGGGCCTGAGAGGACAGCTGCCCACCCGAACAAAAATTTGATAGCTGCTTGTACAATCAAGACTGCACAGTGACATTTCTAAAATGGATACTAATCTTTGGGAGATTTTCAGTCGTTAGATTGGTTGGGCCATTGCAAATCTTAACTGGACACTTTTAAGAGAATGCTTTGGTGAGTGAAATAGTGCATAGTCTGGATATTTGAATCATAACCAAATTTCAGTTTTTGATGCTTTCGTTAGCATCATCTTATCAAATCAAATAAAATCATAAGTAACCTGATCACACACATACACACAAAGAAAACCTTACAGATACAATCTTGCTTCTCAGAATGTAATCCACTGTTCTAAAGGCGGTCTAGGCGGCCGCCTAGTGCCCGCCTGATGTCTGCCTAGGCGCCCGCCTACACCCCCCGACGTTCGTCTATGCATGTTTTGGGGTTTTATGGACTTATTCTGCAATTTCCAGTAGGTTTTTTGGATTTTTTTTTAAAATTTGTTTTTGAACCACTTAGATCTAGGTGGCCGCCTAGGTGGGCTAGGCGCTAGGCGGTGAGTGCCCGCCCGACTAGTGCCTAGCGCTTTTCACAACCTTGATGTAATCTAAGCCCTCAAACAAAAGAAAACTTCACAAAGATAGAAAAGAAAGGGAAAAGGACCTGAACAGCTGTAGATGGTCCGGCTTCATCAAGGCGCCCTCCTCTATCATCAAATAGTGCACGCATCTGATCAATAGATTGTGTCATACAAAATGACATCAATGAAAACCCACAGAGGTAATGTCACAGTTTATTATCATCTCTGAAGCAGATTAGGCTTGACCTTATCAGGCCACTTGTATTTATCTAAAATGAGGTTTTCCACGAAACTAACCTTTCCAAATGCTTTTCCACACACCACAATGTCTCCCTTTCTTAGTGTTCCATTCTGCACAATGAGTGTCGCGACAGGTCCCCGGGATTTATCAAGACCTGCCTCTATGACAGTGCCCTTTGCGTTTCTGTGGGGATTTGCCTTCAGTTCTTGCATCTTAACATATTACAGAAAATGAGGAAAGTGGCTATTTAGCTCAGACAGCTTTCAAGCTAACTTGCTAGAAGAAAAAAAAATGGAATCTGAAATCTGTTCATGTACCTCAGCCACAAGCATGACAGTTTCTAACAGTTCATCCACGTTCTCCCCTTTAAGAGCACTTATCTAATTTAAAAGGTGCAGTTAGTCTCATCTCTCTCCAAGAGATTTAAAGCATCAGATAAAGATAAAAAAACCATTTGTAGAGCAACCTGAACCATGGGGATGTCGCCACCCCAAATTTCTGGCATAAGGCCAACTGAAGAAAGTTCTTGCATGACCCGATCTGGATTAGCTCCATCCTTGTCTATCTAAGAACAACAGATGATTGCAGACTGGTACAGATTTTCAAGGAATCAATTGTGATGAACAAGTATCTACTCATAAACTACCTTATTTATGGCTATAATGATAGGTACACCAGCAGCCTTGGCATGAGCAATTGCTTCACTTGTTTGAGGTCGGACTCCGTCATCAGCAGCCACCACAATGATGACAATGTCGGTCACTCTTGCCCCACGTGCCCTCATAGCCCCAAATGCCTGCGAAAGTTCACATTACTGTGTTTATAGTCCAATCAGATACATCCATCTTATTAATTACTTAGTAACTTGGTCAGAAAAAAAAAAGGTGAAAGGTGTCTGGTCATAGAAAGTTGAAAGTGGAGCAGGATAGACAAGAATCAGTAAGGGTCAACAAAAATGGCTAAGGAAAAGTCTATTAATCATGGGATAGGTATGGTTAGATTTTCAGAAAGCACCGTTGAAGAAATCGTACAATTATAATGTGGAAGAGCATCTGTTACATACCTCGTGCCCTGGAGTGTCAAGAAAAACACATGGATGGAGTTTTTTATCAACTGGAACGAGAACCTTATATGCTCCAATGCCTTGTGTGATGCCACCTGCCTCGGATGCTACCACCTGTGAATCTCTTGCGAAAAGAAGCTTATAAGCTATGTCTCTGGAAACAATACATCGAATAAAGTGAATAAATCTGATAGAAAATAGTTTACCTTGCTCTTGCGGATGTAGTCGAGTAAAGTCGTCTACCAATATGAAATAAGAGAAGCAGAAAAAGGTAGAGCTTAGCTTATATACTGATCTAGTCCTAATCATCCAAAAGTAAAGAGAATCTTTGAGGAAGCAATTGTACCTTCCCATGATCTACATGACCCATTATTGTAATGACTGGAGGCCTGCCTTCTAGCATGTCCAAATCCTCATCATCAAGTACTTCCTTCTTCCTAGCCATCTCCTCCACTTTCGCAGGCTCTACTTCAATAACTTCTACCCCATATTCCATGCATATCATCTTAACCATGTCTTTATCCAAAGTATGTACTTCGTCGGGCCTAACCCCCTTCGTAAACAAATAACCGAAAATATCTGCTTCGTCGATAGCTAAGTGATATGCCAGCTCCTCGGACAGCATGCCCTCTTCTCCAACCTCGAGAATCTCTACCTTCACCGGCTCTGCAGCCTTAGCAGCCTGTAGTCTTGCAGCCTTTCGGCTAGCCTTACTCCATTTCCTTCCCTTTCTCGCCTTTGCCACACCCGGGATAGGCACATCCAGCTCCGAAGCATCAGGTATCTCGGCATTATCCGCCAATCGTTTCCTAAAACCCCCAAGGACACTTGTCTTTCTACGACGCTCATCTTTAGCCTTGGATGGTTGGGGGGCCCTCATTGGCTTTGTAGGGGCTAGTACGGCTTCTGCTGCAACAGGATCGACAATTGGCTTCTTGACTTGAAACTTGTCTATGAGGATAGGTTTTCGGTCCTTCGCCGGAATGGGTTTCTTTGCTACTGATTGAGGTGGCGAAGGAGGAGCGACCGTAGGCTTGGAATGCAAGCTTGGTGTGGGTGCAGGAGGTGAGGGCACTCGAGGTCGTGAAGCGGTAGGCAACGGAGCATCATCCAGTTTCTTCGCCCCCGTTGCCGAATAAGAAGTCGTAGCCTTGTTGCTCTTTCGTTCTTCCTCCTCTCTCCCTTTTTGTACCCTGGGGACTACCTTAACCACCTTCTGCACATTAGCCACCGGGTTCCCCTTGCGCCACACACTCTTCAGGGTCTTCGACTTTTGGGTTGTGGAAGCAGCAACAGCAGCAGCATTAGCATTTGCGGGCCTGTTCTGTACAGGGCTCCCATTAGCTCTAGTACCTTTATATGGGATATCTTGTTGGGCGGCTGATTTTCCAGCTGTCGAGGTGGTCTCTAACTTTTCCGCCTTGTCCAGGACCTCCCCGAGGGACTCGATAACCTGATCTCTATCTTGCTTGTCCCCGGGATTCCTCGTAGTTAATTGGTCGACGAGAAGGGGAGCGCTAGGGCGGGCGTTGAGGAGTGGCCTGGGGGAAGGCTTGAGGACGAGATCGGCGGAGGCATCATTATTGCTCTTATTGTTATCATCTTTTCCACCGCCACCAGCGCCAACTCCTCCTCCTCCTCCTTTAAAAGTGGATTCCAGGGAGGAAGATATTTGTTTCTCTTGGGTTAGGTTTGTGGTGGCCATACACCGGCATAATCTACTAGTTGTACTTGTAGTGGAGAGCCAATGCCGAAACCTAGTGTGTCTATTACTAGTAGTAGTAGTGTAGTAGTAGCCGTGTTTGGTGGTGGAAGCTGCTAAGAAGAGTGTAGACAGTGATGGTGAAGGGTTGGGCCTGGCCGTTGTGGTTCCTAGGGGGGCAAGGGAAGCCATGCTAATCATCATTGTCATTATTGTTACTACTACGCTTAGGCAGATGCCATATCTTTCCAATTTCAGAGGGTTAGCCCTCTTTAGTTAGGGGAAGGAAGAGCCAGCGAGCGAGCGAGCGAGCGAGAGTCCTTGTCAGGTCAGTCAGGGGGAACTAAAAATAAATTCTGCTCTGGCAGTGGCACAGAAAAATAATTGATGGATGGATAGTACCTATTCTTTCTCCTCCTCTTTCTGTAGCTCCTCCTCTCCTCTCCAGCAGCAGCGAACGTGTAGGGAGAAGACCGAGAGGGAGAAGGAGGGGGAGGGGGAGGGGGAGGGGGAGAGTTGTGGATTATTTGTAGTTTCAATAAAAACCCTCGTGTTGTAACTCAAAAATCTCGTGGCTCTTTCTCCGCTCTTCTTCCTGTGATAAGGTTTCTCTTCTCTTTTCCCTCATAGGATGGATACACAGGTGGCTGGGTGGGATTTCTCCAGATCTTATGGCCATCTCATAGATTGGATGGATGGATGGATGGATGGACCCGACCCAACCCGACCCAACCCGACAAATTAGTTACCTATATAAAAGGCTTTTTCTATGGGCACCACACAAATTACTAGGGACTATCCCAAAAATATTCAAAAATATTACAAGTTTGCCATCATTTTTTTTTACTTGGGGCTAGCCCAATTTTTTCCAGTTAGTAGGACTGCCAACATGCTGGCAGTCCTAACATTATGTTAGGACTGCCAATATGCTGCCAGCATGTTGGCAGTCCTAACATTATGTTAGAACTGCCAACAAGTCGGCAGTCATCGGAGGAGAAGAAGAAGAAGAAGCAGCAACAGCACCTACATCCATCCATCCATGTCTCCTCCTCTCTCCTCCTCTTCCTCCTCCTCCTCCTCCTCCTTGCTCCTCCTCCTCCTCCGGCCCCGTCCTCCGCCCCCTCCGCTTCTCCACCGCCGTCGCCTCCTCCTCCTCCGGCCCCGAAGAAGAAGAAGCAGCAGCAGCACCTACATCCATCCATCCATCCATGTCTCCTCCTCCGACCCCGTCCTCCGCCCCCTCCGCTTCTCTACCGCCGTCGCCTCCTCCTTGCTCCTCCTCCTCCTCCGGCCCCGTCCTCCGTCCCTCCGCTCCTCCACCGCCGCCGAACTCGACTTCATGCACGTCATCCACTCCCGCTACCCCTCCGCTGGAGCAAGGAGGAGGAGGAGGAGGAGCAAGGAGGAGTAGGAGAGAGGAGAGAGAAAAAAAAACCTAATATTGGGTTGCCCCCAAGTAATTTTCGGGACGTCCTCAGTAAAAGTTCCTCAAACCTGGGCTGTCCCCTAGTAAAATGACGCCCCCAGTAATTGTTGTGGTGCCCATAGAAAAAGCCATATAAAAATGTTGATTTTGTATAGCCAGATATTATAGCGGATATTTGAGGATTTACCGTCGATTATAATATTTGTACATACAAAACCATATGGATCAACCTATAATAGCAAATACCACAAAAGAAGGTTGAATATATGTTAAAATCGAAACACAAAACACTAGTCATATCAATAAACACATATATAACAATAATAGCATATATTGGAAAAAACAACAAGAAAAAGTAGCAAGTACAAGAGAATTATTACAGCTAATCATTCGAACTGATACATGATAATTGTGACTAACTAAGTTTATAGTGCTAATCAACATAAGGTACACAAATTTTTCTTGTAACATTCCTATTATAAATTTCGCTAAAGTGTTCCCCAATACTAGAGGAACTACGGAGATGAGACCCTTCTTCTCCTTCAAAGTGATTGTTGTTCATTATCCATGGTTTTTGACCGAGTACAAAATACTATAAGTTTAGAACTAGAAGTCTTGGAGGTGAAGTGGTAAAGTGAATAAGAGAGAGTACGAGAAGATGTGAATTTGTGATAAAAAAATAGATAAAATAAATCACATTAAGAGTTTTGGGGGATTAAATGACCACAAGTATCCTTGTAATATCGCCATTTATGACTGTTATGAAGATATTTTGGTCGTCTTTTTAAAATAACCAAAATATCCATGAATAATTCCATAAAAGGCTAAAAAGGGGAGTATTATGGTAAAAATATCCCCCCAAATACCATATTATTCCTGTAATATGGTTGTTGGGGGAAGATTGACCAAAATTCTCCCAACAAATTGATTATGTAACTTTTATACATGGGATATGTGTGTAAAATAGTGTCACGGTCTGCTCCCGCTTTTTGAGATACAGGTATGTGTCCAAGCCCAACCTACGCCACAACATCAACGGTAGTATGCTGCATTTCTTAATTCCACATACACATTAGTTATTTACAATATATACTTCTAGCTCAAGGTGTGAATTGGGCCGGGCGGTTCGGAACCGGCCCGGTCAACGCCTGTCTGGGTCGGCCCTATCACGCCCTGGTTCCACAGAACTGATCGTCCTCGTTTGGGCGTGATGCGGCGTGAGCCTACATTGCGCTCGTGCAAGGCAAATACGATAATGGTCGATTACGCACTTAGCAACTGGGTCATCGCACAGAAGTCTCAAGCATATAAGTTGAATAACACAAAATATATTAAAAAACAAAATCCTATTTATTGATAATGTAGCAGAATTACAAAGGGCACGAGGCCATGATTACAATCACTCAAATCAAGCTCACACTCTCTCTGAATTCAATCTCTCCGATCTCTCTCTCATCTCTCAGTATAAAAGATCATGCCTTGAGGCATACAACTTAAAGAAGGCAATTTTCATATATTATGTCTCATATAAGTGAAGATTCCACGCGGCCGCACATCTCGAAACGTCAAGGAAACTCCATGCCTCGATACGTCCAAGTGAGCTCCGCACCCCGATCGAGCTCCGCACCCTGATCGAGTTGCTACCTGAAACTGTAAAACAAACTATGGGGATATCAGTACACATCATGTACTAGTGAGCCTCTCGCCCACCTATACAAAACCAACATGTTATTACTATCATTTTGTAGTCTTTCTAATCTTGTTTAGGATCAATTTCATGATATAACTCTAAAGCCTACTTTGTGCCGGAACATTGAAATCGTGTTGAGAACACCATGATCCTGCCATAAAATCCATTTGCAAAATAACATCGTGATCGTGCCACACAACATAGTATAAACTTATACATAATTGCCTTCTGGCCTTCCCTGTTATAACGTACAGACTTTTGTGTCAAACTACAACCATACAACACATACCGTGTCGAAGCATGTGTTTCTATTGAAGCCAACTCTTAGGCTTATTAGTTTTATGTCGTACATCCACTCTTGACTCGATCTATGACATGCACGCTAGTTGCCCCTACCATACCGACTCAATCTATATGAAAGTCATTGGCACGACAATCCATCTTGGACTTTTAGCATACAAAAAAAGTTTGATGCGAGGTACGAACTCTACTGAAGGTCCCGCATCCCAGTAAATGTGTCGTACTTCAGACTCGATCGCACCCCCGCTGATGCACGCACAATACTAGTTCCTCCTAGGCCGACATGATCACGGTGCCTCGGTGATTCGCTCGAGGAACTCAAATCTTGTGCACAAGTTATCTATGACCATGCAAGACTCTACTTAACTTACAATGCTTCAGAACTATTCCTCATCTTTCCTTCCAATGTCTATGTAACTTTCAAAATCAGGGACTGCCTCGACGACAAACGGTCACAAAAACTTTCCATACTTCTATACTTTTTTGACTCAAACTTGGGAATGACTATTTGATAGCCCTTCTGTTCAACTTGAACCATTCATGTTCCGTGCAGTGCCACCAACCGAGTCATACTCTATATGACAAGCTTTAAAACTGTGGGAATACGCATTAAAATTGTGGCATCGTACAGACTATGACAATAAGTCGATAGTCTATGTGGCAGCATAAGAACTCTACTTTACCCAAGTTATGGAATCAAAAGACCAAGTGCCAGTTTGAAAACCCAACGTGACGTGCTATCTAAGCGTCAAGTTTAATATTTCCACGTTCTACACAATCTGACTTAGAATGGAATTATTTCCTTAACTATGTGGGTTCATCTCTTTTATTAGCATATCTACTCAGTGCATAATAAAACTTCCAGTTATTAGGTGTGAAGGCAAAGCAGAGACGAGTTCATCGAAGCCACCCACCTGAATGAGGATTTGGCTCGACCGAGCGGGACTTCGAGCAAGTCGCTGCATAACCAAGTCCGAACACCATTGCATTCATTTAATTTATCCTGTTGAATTGTTGAACTGAGCTGGACGGGACACTACATAATACACAACTTAGAAAAAGTTTTATCCTCGAAACTTCCTGAGTACACACTCATCAACTTCATCACTCTATATTCGACTTGAGTCCGCCTAGCATAACATCAAAATCTTTCGAAAATAACTTTCTATTTGTTTCCTCATCCAAGTCGCGCTCATGCCTTAGCCATATTTTTATCGATCAACTATATCCTTCTAAACAATTCGACTATTTTGTAACATTATCATCAAGTACTATCTTTATCTCTAGTGCGCTTTGCGCTGCTATTCTTAAATACGGGGTAACTATAACTTGTCGCACACACGGGAACTTAGTTCTAGAAAACCCACCCAAGCATACCCCTCGATCATTCCAAATCTAAAACATAACCAAGTCGATTCACTCATTATCTCATATTCGAAACATAGTGTTTACCCTTTAACCAGTAAATGCATCATACTTCAAACTCGGTCGCACCGTCGTTGAAACACGCATGATATTAGTTCCTTCTTGGCCGATACGATCCCGGTGCCTCGATGATTCGCTCGAGAAACTTAAACCTTTTGCATAAGTTGTCCATGACCATGCAAGACTACTCAACTTACAATGCTTCAGAACCATTCCTCATCTTTCCTTTCTTATGCCCATGTAGTTCCCAAAACCAGGGACTGCCTTGACGACAAGTGGTCGCAAAAACTTTCTATATTTCCATTCTTTTTGACTCAAACTCAGGAACGACTATTTGATAGCCCTTCTACTCAACTTGAACCATCCGTGTTTCGTGCAATGCCAGCAACCAAGTCATATTCTATATAACAAGCTTTGGAATGGTAGGAACGTGCATTAAAATTGTGGTATCGTATAAATTATGATAACAAGTCGATAGTCTATGTCCGTATGTGCATTAAAATCATGTGATCGTACAGACTATGATTGTACATGCATTGAAAGTTTCGTCCTTAAAACTTAAGAATAAAACCTACCACTAGAAAAACAAAGAAGGAAACTTATCCTTCATCTTAGACTTAAGTTCCCGGGTCGACTCCTCAACCGAGTGATTCCTCTAGAGTACGCGAACGAGAGGGATAGTACGATTCTGAAGAAATTTATCTTTGTGCTCAAGACTTGGAGAAGTTTCTCTACATACGACAAGTCTGCATGCAGGTTCAGCTGACCAAAATCTACAACATGCTCGAGTCATACACGTACTTCCTGTAATGCCTCGCTCCGCACGGTGTATTACGATGAGTTGTTGACTCGAAGAGTTGCGTTGACCCGATGAAGTATCGATGCGAATCGATGCGAGAGTTACGTTGGCCAAAGGTAAGCTTTGAGTCGGTTGGAATCTATGAATCGAATCGATGTAAAAGATAAGTCCCGTTGAACAAGTGCTGATTTAGTTGATCTGGTGTGCAGGCTATGCTTTTACGCTGGACGATAAGAGGTCGGCATTTTGCCTTATGCAATGAAGTGTCCGCAAAACCAAATCGTGGCCTTGAAACGGATTGTGGCATGGGCGCGATAGGCCAAATCAACCGAGTAGTTCAAAAGAATGGCTAAGTCCGAGAGTTAGCTATACGACCAAGTTATGGAAGCGAGCCGCTTCAATTCGGTGAAACGACGAGGCGTATCGGCTTAAGGTGGGCGGGTTCTTGACTCTCTCTCTCTATTCCTTCACGTCTAATAAAAGATGTTATTGTATGCGTAAGATGTTATCGAGTTAGCGAGCGTGGCTCGGCGATGAAAGATCCAAGTATGTGTTGAACACTAAGATAGAACATTGAACAATCGAACAATTGAAGCGACGTGCATCAAGTGTACGAGTCGCGGTAGGGCGGTGATGCTAGAACATTGAAAGATAATATGAGATGTGCATCATGTGCACGGCTCCGAGAACATTGAACACTAGGCGTAGAACATTGATTACGGCACTGAGCGTGCCCTCGGGCACTTATGCTACGAAAAGACTAAGTAACTACGGAACTAGGCTATGAGAATGACTTACGAATGGTACGCGTTGAATATGAGTACGAGATGACTAAGCCGTTGGGCGTCGTGCATCAATATAGATGTGTTGGGGCATAATGCCGACGGAGCTCCCTATATGGATGGTAGATTATGTTATGAGACGTGAATATGCTTATGGTGCGAGACTATGTTTATGGAACACGAGATTGGTTGGACGATATGACTTATATGCTATGGTACGTATTGCATGGTCAATGAACTCGGATGGTCCGTGCACGGGTGCGGCTTCTCTCGGACGGTTACTGTTTGCAAAAACAAAAGTATAGAACTTTATTGATACAAACTGTAATAAAGATTACAAGAATTCTGGAAAAATTACAACTGTAGGAATCCAATCTCGGTGACGATTGCTTTATCCCTTAGACGATGTGAACTTTTGAAGACGAAGCCTCTGAAGTTGAAAACAACTCAGAAAACTGAAGGCGAAAGCCTCGGAAGTTGAAGACAAAAGTCTCGGAAGAATGCAGCAGCACTTTAGCAAGAACTCCTGAACTCTCTAATTTCTGATTTCTGATCTTGATCCCCCTTGAAATGAAGACTTGAAACTCTATTTATAGAGTTCTAGAAATAACTAATTTTCAGTTATTTTGGACTGTGCAGGATGATTTGCGCAGCATTGGTTTGCGCAACATTGATTTGCGCAGATAGTTACTGGATCGTGGGCCGACTATCATGGACACATGGCATGATTTGCGCATGATCGTGCATGAACAGTTGCCACGTAATGAACAATCGATGGCATGAATGCCACGTGTAACTTAACAGTTATATTTGATAAAGTGCGCAGAGTTGAATTGCGCATACATGATTTGCGCAGACTCAAACTGCGCAGCATTGGTTTGCGCTGCCAGCTGTCAGCCGCCCTCGAGCACTGTGCGGCGCAAGAAACGAACAGACTCCTTGTTATTCGCGCTGTCAGTTGTCAGAAAAGATTTGATTTGATTTAGTAATGATGACTTCTGCCACGTCAACTTGCGCAATCGGTTGTGTGCGCAAAGCAGTGTGCGCAATCGGATTGCTGCGCAATCTGTTGTTCTGCGCAATTCATCAAACTGATGGGTTTCTTGATTTCTTGACTTTGTTGATTGATGCAACTTGATTTTTTAGGACCTACAAGACCCCCTTCAAAGTTTTCGAAAGTTGATTTGATTCAAAATTTCGAAATACTTTGAATTTTTGCATTTTTGAATCAAGTTGCGCATGATGATGAGCTGTCTGCGCAAAGCGAAGTGCCCCCAATTTCAGGCGCAATCCATGGCAGCCGTTTCGTATTTCGAAAGCTATAAATAGCCTCTTTTCACTTTCATTTTTACTTTGCATCCGTTGATCTTTTGAGAGAAATTCCCCCGAACCCTTGCTGTCCTCCTTCTTCGACAAACAATGGCCCCCCGACGATCCTCCACCGCCGCCGCCGCCGCGAAAGGCAAAGCTCCGGCCGAGTCTTCATCCAGGACTGCGCGACGAGCCTCTCGTCACGAAGCTGCGCTGCCCGCTCTGAGAGGTTGTTTAACCGATCGAAAACCCTTTTTAGGGTGTTTTGACTTCCTTTGATCTTCGAAACTCATTTCTTTTTAGAGATGAGTTCATCTTGCGCCATCCTTTTTAGGATTTTTGGTTGCATAAATAGTCAATCTTCATTTTTATGAAAACTGTAATCCTGCGCAATCTATCGAATTGCGCTGACAGAAAGTCAGCGCAATCAATTGATTTGCGCTGAATGTCAGCGCAATCGATTGGTTTGCGCACCCTATTATGATGCGCAAACTAATCTTGCGCAATCCATGTTAGCGCAATCTGAGGATTGTGTACTCTTCTGTTTTGCTTGTCTGAAAAAATAGAGTTTTTTTGATTTGTACTGATCTTTATCTGTCTTTGATGCAGTTGAAACCAATGAAGATCCAAACTATGAACATTTTGTGGGAACTTTGTCTGAATCTGAATATAAAGAAGATTTGTCTCACGTCCATTATCCTCAATACGATCTGCCGACTTCTCGTCAGGCAATATTGATTTCTCAGGACAACGAAACTTTAATGTGTCTGATGAATGGACAGCCTCTGGAATCAGCAGATGCTGTTATCCACAAGAAACCCTTATTCTTGTTTGGTGATGCCTTTGAAAAAGTCTCCCAGCCTAGGCCAATGATGGAGGAGATGGTAGTCCACCGGGAAGACAGATCATTCTTCATTCCTAAAATTGCTCGATGCCTTCCTTTGTCACGGTACGCTCATGCGAGCTACCCACGGAAAATGGATTGGAACATCACCCTTCTCCAGGATGCTCGTGCAGGGAAGATTTTTGTAAAGAAGGTTAACGGGAAAGATATGTTTTACAGCTCTTCTGACAGATACAGTGTTATGTTGAGAGGTTTGAGACCCAGCTGCATCCCACCGGAAAACTCATCTATGCTGATGCCCGTCAGAACCCCTATATTCGCAAATGAATTTGCGAAGGAAGAAGGAAGATACCCTGAACAGGATATCAGGATGACTGGATTAGTGAATCCAGATTACAAACGATGGAATTGTATTGCAAATTGGGTTCTGACAACCTTCCAAGATAAACTTCAACAAATTAACCTGTTTCAAGCAGTGCATGCCACTGTATACGGGTTTGCTCCTAACCCTCAAATGTTTTTGGCCTTGGCTGAGCGATACAATTACAGAACAGGAACCTTCATGACCCCGGGTGGAGAGATGGGGTTTGCACTCCACGAGATGAAATACATCTCATACTTGCCCATGGCGGATGCTCCATATGAAGAGTTTGTTCCCACAAATGACGAGTTAGAGAAACTCAGAAAAGAAAATGCAGAAATGGTAGCAGTGTTTGAAGAACTGCTATGCCATTACAAAATTTGCTCTTTGTACTATAAGAGTGCTACGGCCAACACTTGCTATTCTTCGAAGTGGTTGCCATATTTATTCTTAAATCATATTGAAGAGAAGAAAACCAAGGAAAATGACAAATGTTACCCTCATTTTTTCAAACCCCTGATTAACACGGAAGTCATGAAGATGATGGAAGAAAGTAAACATTATGATAAGGAAATGAAGGATGATTATCAATGTCCACCTTTAAAGAAAGGTGACATTTTGGAAAGTTTTTTGAGAATGGGTTACAGACCCATGTCCAAAGAAGCCCAGTTAGCAGGGTTTCTGACACACTGGCTCAGACGATTCGTGGTCCCAGGATCTAGTGCAGTGGACCGTTTTCATCGCGGTGTACTTTTTGCTGCCGTCAAGCTAGTCTTCGGTTATAAGGTTGACTTGTTATCGGCAATGACCTGCAGATTGAATGCGAGTCTTCGCTTGTATGTTGACTCGATGCTAAAGGCAAAGGGAGAGAAAGAATTCCCCCGTCTCGAAATGCCGTACACTTATCTCTTTGGATGGTTACTCCTCCACTATCCAACTTTAATGGACCCTGGTATGGGACCAGTAGATGGCAGCTTCTTGCGCAGATATTCTCAGGGTAAATGGAAGTACACCTCTCTGAGTGAGTGCAGATTTGTTTTAAATTTAAACAGAGGATGGAACTTCTGTTGCGCCCCTCTCCCGGCCGGTCATGACCAAATGCCACCCAACATGGTAGATTCAAAACTGCAGCCCTTAAACCGTGTGGCCTTTGAATGGTTGAAGACAATTCGACCATCTCATTTAGTATACCGCTTTGAAGAAGAATGCTTTTTGGAACCATACCTCCCTAGCCGTTTTGCTAGACAATTTGGGTATGATCAGTTCCACGTAGGGAACGCAATCACCTGCCTTCAGGGCAAGGGCTTCTTGATTGACGGGGCCCGAGCTTGGGCCTACTACAATGCCCGTGACACAAAGGCTACCTTCTCTATGCCACCAAAGAGCACTCCTCAAGGGCCTCGGATGCTCTTTACATACTCGGTATTCTACACATCTGCAAATACTTTTGCCGAGAACTTTAACCTCGCCGATAGTTTTGCTTCTGCGATAAGATTGAGGAAAGGGAGGATAGCTTTATCAATCCCTGCCAATGATGAGGCAAACGAACCGGCGGATGAACCCTTAGAAACTTCAAGAGAAATGATGTTCCAACAAGAGATAAACGCAGCAATGCGGATCTCTCTAAGAGTGGGAAAGTCTCCTGCCAAGAAAAGAAGAAGAGAGGAGCCTCCTGCTCCTGCAGCAAAGAAGAAATTGGTCTTGGAGCATTCTTCTGATAAAGTGACTACAAGATCCCAATCTCGGCAGCTAGCCGAGACAACTCAGGAAGTTGCTACAACACCAACTTCTGTACATAAGCAAATAGCACCAATAAATGTAGAGAGTCCCGATAGACCTCTACACAGAAAGAAGAAGAAGTTGGTTACCAGAAGAAATTTAGAAGCCTCTTCTTCCAAACAACTCCTGACTTCAGTAGATGCTGCAGCAGGATTTATAATGCCATCTCCCACCCCTGTTTCTGAATCAGGGAGTAAAACCCTTGAAGAAACTGAACAGAGGGGAGATCTTGACCCCAGAACTGAAGTTGAAACATTCAGAGAAAACATCATTGAAGATGAGCAAAATATTACACAACCTCTTTCACCCGTCGCGGAAACAACTCAGCTTCCTCCTACTCCTAAGACTCTTCGTGAAGAAGAAGAGCATGAAATGATAGCAGCTTTGGCCGATTGTTATAGCTTGCAGGAGGATCTAACCGCAACTGATAGTGGGAATGCAGCCCAAGAAGAAGAAGAAGATAAGGAAGAAGAAAGCTCTTCATCTGGAAATGTTGATGAGTATATACAGAATCCTGAAGGGGACAACGAAGAACACATATCTCTTGATACCGCCGATGATGCTTCTGATCCTAAAAAGGATATTGAAGTAGAGGCGTCCGTAGAAAAGGTTGTTAACCCAGATGAAGACGTCGAGATAGAAATATCTCCTGAAGAAGCGGCTGGTGAAGATGTTCAGCAAGAAAATCCCGCCGCCGAACCCCAAGGTATATAAAACGAGATTTAACAATCTTCTTTCTTTAAAATAGATTGATATCTAATATCTTCATTTGTAGTTCTTGCAGATCTTGATACTCTACCAACACCTCCGATGGACCTGGCAATGGTGCCTATTCCGACGGTAGTTGTTAGTAGTAGCCATCACTTATCTTGCGGCTCTGAAGCGGGCAGCAGCCAAGCTGTCGCAATTGAAGCTACTTCCGTTCAACGGGAGTCTATTCCAGCAGGAGATGCAGTTGTTGATAGATCAAATCAAGGTAAGACTGTTTTTATTTGATCTTTTTATTTATTGACAAATTAGTAAAATAATAATTTTACTTTTTGCAGAAGAACAAGCAGGAGGAGCAACCAGCTCTACTTTGGCTCCTTTATTTAAAGAGCCCATCATTCAGCAGCAAAGGTTTGAACAACCGAATACTCCATCCTCAACAGGGGTAGCTTCGACTCCTGGAACCATAGCCATCAATCAGCAAGTTGTCCAATCTTTTACCAGATGTTTCTTTGAGTCATTGGGATCTCTTGTCCGTAAAATGATAGAGAAGGAAGGAGCTAACTTCATTATGGTTAGGGACCCCACTTCTTTCCTGATAAAAGCCATAAGAGGCCAAGGAGACGAAGCCCAAGCCGTTCTTCTTGAACATATATTAGATGAGTTGGAAGTATCCATAAGGAAATATAAAGAGCTCAAGAAGAAGAATATAGACTCTCTGGTGCAAGCTGAATATGAACGACTAGCCCAAGAAGCTGATATGGAAAGGATAAACCTTCAGAACCTTTTAGAAGCTCATTCTGCAAAGTCAGCTGAATTCAACTCAAAGATAGAATCAGTTACTTTGGCAGTTGAGAACAAAGGACAGAGGCTTGCTGAATTGAAAGCGGAAATTATTCGCCTTCAGAAGGAATTTGAAGAAGAAACTGCCAATCAACAATTTATGATTGAACAACTCAATACCCTAATTCAGGAGAAAAATGAATATGATGAGACTCATAGTGCTGAAATTACCCGCAGGACAGTAGATATGCCTATCTTTGATGAAGAAAATGGGATGGAGGAAGCAAGAATGAGAGTAACAACTAGTCACGAAGAAGAGCTGCAGACATTGAAGCAGCAAATCGACAATTTAATTATTCCTCCTTCTTGATTAGAACTTTTTTGTATCTTTGCTTTTGCTGCTATGGAAACATTTTTTGTAATGTCTCATATTTCCATAAATAAAAGACATTTTTTTGTTGTGGCTCCATTATTTATTGCATATCTTATTAGATATAAATAATAGAGATAGAAAATATATTCAAAGGTGCAAGACATGATATATTTTTTTTTTTGATATTTTTGTAGAAAATAATTATATTCATTATATCTGCTCAGAGGTAATATGGACATGGCAGAATATATTGAATATTATTACTTCGACTTGACAACTTAGTCGAAAATAACCAGTTGCTGATATAGATAATGAACGATGATGAACCGTCAATGTTTGTGAAATAAATGAACGGGAAGACCGTCAAATGATGAATGACAATGAACGGGTGAACCGTCAAGTGGTGATGAATGGGTAAACCATTAAATGGAAATGAATGGATAAACCATCAGGTGAAATGAACGGATGAACCGTCAGGTGATAGTAATGAACGGATAAACCGTCGGTTGAATATGATAAATGAACGGATGAACCCGTCAAATGAATATGATAAATGAACGGATGAACCGTCGGGTATTAATGAACGGATGAACCATCTGATGAATGTGATAAATGAACGGATGAACCGTCAGGCATTAATGAACGGATGAACCGTCTGATGAATGTGATAAATGAACGGATGAACCGTCACTTCGTTATTTGAAGAACTTCTGTCTATAAATATAGCAGAAATCTGACAGGAATGAACACTTCTGCTTTTCAACATAAAAATGTCGTCCGGAGAAGCATCTAAGAAGGCCGAGATCGCCCCGAAGGTTGAGAAGAGCACTGAAGAGCGCCCTGCCGATCCAATCCAGCCGAAGGAGGCAGAAGCGGGCGAAGGTCCGTCTGCGCCCCAGCCGCCACGGGATATCTTGGACTTCCTGCTCGAACCAGGAAGGACTGAAGAAGAAGAAGCCATGAGGATGGCCGCCTGCAAATTCCTCGTGGGTTCCAGCAAGGAGGTTCTTAGCTCTTTTGCTGATCATGTCTTCGAGAAGGACGGCAGTGGCCCGCGTCCGAATATAGAAAAAGATGATAGTGACCTTTAATATTATGTACTATCATATGATGAAATAAAATTTGCATTTTATTTATGAACCTGATCCTGTTTGACGATTTTACAAGCATTTACATTTATACAAAATACTTCTTAAGAAATTTGCCATTGATAGGCATCATGGCAATTCGACCATCAAGCTCTGAAAGTTGATAAGCTCCATTTGAGAAGACTTTGCTTACAACATAGGGACCTTCCCATTTCGCATCGAATTTTCCTTTGCTCATATGAGTCATAGTCATAGGACGTCTGACTGCTAGAACAAGTTCTCCTTGTTGAAATGCTCTGACTTTAACTTTGCGATTGAAAGTCTTTGAAATGCGGGCTTGATATAGCTCAATATGCTGTTGAGCCATTAATCGCTTCTCATCCAACGCTTCTAATTCTTGAAGTCGAAGAAGATCGTTGTTCTCTGTAGTAAGCTCGTTAGCGATGGCAATCCTTAAAGAAGGAATTTGCAGCTCTAAAGGAAGAACGGCTTCACAACCATACACTAAAGAGAAAGGTGTAAAGCCTGTTGGATTACGGACTGTAGTTCGATAGGCCCAAAGACATTCGCCAAGTTTCTCGCTCCAGTTCCGTTTGTTAGTGGAAACAAACTTCTTGAGGAGTTTAATGATGGTTTTGTTAAAAGCTTCAGCTAAACCATTAGCGGCAGGATTATATGCTGTTGAAGCAACATTATCAATCCGATGATCATCACAGAATCTAGTGAACTTCTGACTGATGAACTGAGGTCCATTATCATGAACGATTCTTCGGGGTACACCAAATCTATAGATGACGTGGTGTTTAACAAAGTTGATGACACTGCTAGTCTTAACCTCAGTCAGTGGTATAGCTTCAGCCCATTTGGAGAAATAATCCGTTATCGCCAATATGAACCGATGTCCTCTAGAAGAAGGAGGATTAATGGGCCCTATGATATCCATACCCCAAGCTTTAAAAGGCCAAGAAGCAGCCGTCGGGTGTAAAAATTCTGATGGTTGATGAATAAAGTCTGCATGGATTTGACAAGCTCGACATTTCCTTGCATACTCTATGGCATCCGATACCATAGAGGGCCAGTAGTAACCCATGCGTCTAATGCGGTCCTGTAGCTTAGGACCAGGCTGATGTGCTCCACATACACCGTCATGAGCTTCACGCAGTACTTGCTTAGCTTCATCACCAGCGAGACAGCGTAAAAGAAGACCGTCATAAGTTCGCCGATAGAGTGTCTTGGTAGTTTGATTATAATAGAATCGGAGAGATCGTCGACGAACGCTTGTAGCCTCCTTAGGATCTTCGGGGAGTATGTCATGTACCACGAAGTCGATAAAAGGAGTTCTCCAGTCATCATCGATAACATTAACTTCAGCAAAATTGCTGAATTCAATATTACGATTATTTTCAATACAGAACAGTTCTCGGTTGGAGATAACTACCACCTGCTGTCTTTTAATAGGGATAGCTAAGACAGCTGCAAGATTGGCTAAAGCGTCTGCTTCAGTATTGCAAGCCCGTCGCACATAGTCAATGAAGAAATCTTTGAATGATATAGCTAAATTGATTGCTGCCTCATGATAAGGTACTAGGTCTTGATGACGTACTTCATAGGTTCCTCTAACCTGATTAACAACCAGTTTAGAATCACCGTATACTTCAAGATATTCAACATTCAGTTGTTTAGCTAACTGAAGGCCAATAAGTAGAGCATTATACTCTGCTACATTATTAGAACAAGGTTCATCTAGAGAGTAGGCTCTTTGGATAGTTGATCCATCTGGAGAAACGAGGACCACTCCAACACCTGCCACAACAGCACCATTTGGTCCAATCCTTGATGCACCATCAAAGAATAAACGCCAGGTTGGAAATTCTTCGGAGATCATGTTGACTTCCAATGTTTCGTCTGGAATTTCGTCATAGAGCTTAGATGTCTCAGGTACAGGATGAGCCGCTAAAAAGTCCGCCAGCGCTTGACCTTTGACAGACTTTTGTGGAACATACACCATGTCATATTGAGCTAGCAGGATTGCCCATGTAGCCAACCGAGAATTAAGTGTACTTGGTTTCTTCATAAGTACCCGGAGAGGGTTAACTCGAGATATAACATGAATAGTTTGACCAATGATATAATGCCTCGTCTTTTATACAGCAAACATGAGAGCCAAGCATTCTTTTTCAACTGGACTATAACGGTGTTCAACACCAATCATAGTACGGCTAAGATAATAAATGGCCTGTTCGTGACCTTCTTTGTTCTTTTGGGCAAGTAAAGCACCCAATGAATGATCCATAGCACGGACATACATTAAGAACGGAATACCAGAAATAGGTGGCACCAAGACTGGTGGGTTCATGAGATATCGCTTGATATCATCGAATGCTTGTTGACATTCTTCAGTCCAAACGAACGATACACCTTTCTTCATTAATTGAGTGAATGGTCTGCAACGTCCAGACAAGTTCGAAATGAATCGCCTGATGTATGCAAGTCGACCTTGGAATCCTCGTAGCTCTTTTAAGTTGCGTGGAGGACGCATCTCTTGAATGGCTTTGATCTTCTCGGGATCTACGTGTATACCCTTAGAGGTAATGACGAAGCCGAGAAATTTGCCACTAGAGACACCCAAGAACGACTTGGTGGGATTCATTTTGAGTTGATGTTGGCGCATGAGATTGAAGATAGTTCTCAGGTCTTGGAGGTGATCTTCCTTTAGACGACTTTTGACAGCAATATCGTCAACATAGCATTCAACAGTTTTGCGAAGATGATCTTTGAAGATAGTACTCATAGCCCGTTGGTAGGTTGCACCAGCGTTCTTAAGACCAAATGGCATCACCGTATAGCAATAAACACCACGAGGAGTACGGAAAGAAGTATGCTTTTCATCTTCAGGATGCATCTTGATTTGATTGTATCCAGAGAATCCATCCATAAAAGATATTCGTTCAAACCTACAGGTATTGTCGATCATGACGTCCGTAATAGGAAGAGGAAATTCATCTTTTGGACATGCTTCATTAAGATCCCGGAAGTCAATACAGACTCGAACTTTGCCAATTTTCTTAAGAACTGGGACGACATTGGCTACCCAATCAGGATGTTGTTCTTCTCGAATGAAGCCACAAGCAATGAGCTTTTTGACTTCGTCATCAATCGCATCCATCATTTCTGGTTTGAAGCGTCGCTGTTGCTGCTTAACAGGTTTTGCGTTAGGCAAAATGTTCAGTTTATGTGTAGCAATCTTGGGATCTAAACCCGACATGTCTTCATAACTCCAGGCAAAGACATCAATATATTCTTTAATAAGAAGAATCAACTCTTCCTTGTCTGTCTCTGGAAGATTTTTGCTGATAAAGATTGGACGAGGCGAGCTACTTTCTCCTACATCAACTTGAACTAATTGATCTTCAGTAGGTGGTTCACGTTGTTCAAAGCGAAGTACCCACTGATTGTCCATATGCTGAGCCCAAGGATCTGTTTCAGGATTTTCTTCCACCTCTTCGTCATAGCCTTCTGGAAGTTCAACGGAGACCATGTTAGATGATACGACCAACCTATGGACTTCACCAATGCTAGTATCAGAATCCCAAGATCTGGAATCAGATGAGTTAGAGCGTTCTTCACTATCGGAGTCGGAAACTGCTGGGGATAATAATGGAGGAGAAGCATATCCGAGACCTCTCTTAGTCCTGCTATAGTACATGTCTGACTTTCCTTTCGGAACAGTTGTACGGATAGGAGTTCGTCTACCCTTACCGTAATTGAAGCCACTTTTGAAATCATAACCCATTTTCCGAATGATGTCTTTTGATTGTTGACTATAACGATGAAGTTGGATACGCCCCGTGTCGTTAAGTTTACTGTCATCCGTATAACTGAATTTTTGTTCTGGTCCTTTAATAAAAATTATTGGACTTTCACCTCTCTTTCGAGAAGAGACAACAAAATATGAATCATCTGAGTGTTCGAGTAAGACTTCTGTATGAAGAGATTGCACAACTCCCATTGTAATTGATTGGAAGCTATCTAACATATCTAAATAGTAGTTAGTATGATAAATAACATCAGTATACTGGAAAATAGGTGCTTTTTCATTGATTTGTACATCAGTATTTACAACAGGACCTTTGGCCTTAACAGGCTTGGTCAGGTTAATTACAAGAGGTGGAGAAGAAGAACGTGAGGGAGGCTTGTTACGACGGAGATCGATAACAAGTGGCTCAGAGGAAATGAGCTCCTTTTTTTCTTTGTTGCGAGTGAGATCAACAACAATTGACTCAGAAGAAGTGAGCTGCTTTTTGTCCTTGTTACGACGTAAATCGATAACAAGTGGCTCAGAAGAGGTGAGCTCCCTTTGATCTTGATCAGCATCAACTGACTTCTTTTGTACTGGCAAGTGAATAGCCAATGGTTTAGAAGACTGAGGATGTGAAACTCGCCCTTTGACAGGTATGATAAGAGTGTCTTTAGGCGTCGCTTCTTGTTCTTCTTCAGTGTCTAATGCTAACACGATTTTTATGAATTCATCCTTATACATCCGAGCGTCGTTGCAGTATGCTTCAACACCTTTGAAGGGATAAAGATCCGCAACCTCTTTATGAATAACGCCTTTGTCATCAACATATTTGAAACATTGATGAAGAGTTGATGGAACAACATTGTGCTCGTGTAAGAATGGTCTCCCCAATAGAGCGTTGTAAGAACAACCAAAATTGTCAATAATGTAGAATGTAACTTTTGTGCGAAGATTGCCAATTTGAAGTTTTAGGCGAATCTTGCCCAAAGGTTCACTCTTTCCTTGATTGAATCCAAGGATGGTAGTGATTGTAGTGGAGAGACTATGCACAGGAATTTTCAAAGCATCGAGCATTGTCTTCGGCATGATACTAAGAGCAGACCCTGGATCTATCAGAATACGATCGACTTTCATCGAATCGATATATCCTGTATAGTAAAGAGGACGGTCATGCCTGTTGTCTTCCATCAGCATGTCATCTTGCGTAAAAGTTATGTTCGGAATGAATTCCTGAACACTATTACAAGAGACTGATTCTGCTTCGGGCTTTTTGAGAAAGGTTAGACAAGCTTCTGCTTGCATAAGAGCTTCGCTGAGGGTTTCTCGAGTCTCTTTGGAAAGACGCAAGAGTTCAAAGATAGACAACTTTGCTGGGGTATTGGCTAGTTGAGCCAATATATCGAAGTTGTAAGGCTTCTCAAGTCCTGTAGGAAACGATTTCTTCAAAGGTTTATCAAAGCGGACTTGTTGTTTGCCTTTATCAGCATTCACTGGCTTGGGAGAAATAGGAATCACAACTGGTGAAGGTGTAGCAGGATTCTCTTCAGCTAGAGCAGGTTGTGCTGAGGTAGGTTCAGGAGAAGAAGTAGGATTCTCTTGAGTTTCAGGGTAATCCTTCAAATAGGGCTTTCCTGATCTGGTGCCTAATAGAATTTCTTCGTCAACTATGGGATCAAAAGATACCATGTTACAAACCTTCGTCTTGCCTTTGGAGCGACTTTTCTTCTTGGAAGAAGAAGAATCCTCGAACTCTGAAGTAAGATCGGGGTGAATCCACATAACTTCGCCATTGTCTAGAGACAAAGGAACAAGACCTTCATTTGGTGGAGAAGGAATATTTTCAATCTCAAGAGTAGTTTTCGGAATAGGAATGACACCATGCTGTATCATCTGCGGGGGAAAGTTACCGAACTGAACTGAAACCATATTGGCGGTGACAGTCTTTTCATCTTGTTGCAGAGTAACAACTCCAGCATTAACAAGCTCTTGAATCTTGCCCTTGAGCACATAACATGCTCTAGTAGGATGTCCAATGAATCGGTGGTAAACACAATACTTAGGATGATCGGTCTTACCGACTTCATCAGGTTTCTTCGGGTCTGGGAGCTGGATCTTATTGCTTTTGAGTAAACAATCGAAGATACTTGCCGTGTCATTCTCGTCAAAAGAATACTCTACCTTAGGACGAGGTTCCCTCGGTTGTGGTGCAGAAGGAGTGGAAGTGGACGTAGGCTGAGCTACGTTGACAGCCAAAGACTCTTTGCTTTTCAGATTAATGTTCAGAGTCTCTTTGTTCTTGCGGTTGTTTTGGCGATTTCCACCGCCTGACGCTTGATGTTCATCCCGATCGGGGTTAGACATTTGTACCCCCAACTGTTTGAATTTATCAGCACTTACTTCAGCTGCTTTGGCATTAACAATGAAGGATGGCCAGTCTTGAAACTGAGTTGAGCCTGTCCACATACTGATAATAGGCAAGAGATTTGCCTTACAAGTATCTATAGTAACAGCAGCAGGAGTCCCTGGAGGCATTTTCAGGGCTTCTCGGCGAAAACGTTCAATGAAACTCTCTGCAGTCTCGTTATGTTTCTGTTTGATTTTATTTAGGGCTGACATAGTCATGTCATTGAATCCCTCATAGAATCGTTCTAGAAAGATTTGCTTGAGACCTGAGAAAGAAGTGATACAACCATCGGGCAAACTTCTGTACCAGTCATATGCTACGCCGGCTAAACAACCGACGAACACTCTGGTAAGAAGAGCGTCGCTTGGTTGAAGTTGAACAGTCATTACCTCGAAGTGATTGATGAATTGACTTGGTGAGGTACTACCATCAAAGAGAGCGATTGTTGGAATCTTGTATTTGGGAGGAAATGGAACTTCTTTCCATTCGACGGGATATGGCTGTTTGATTCCCAACCTTTGCAGGTTGTCTTTCTCTTTGAAAGCTTCAAACTGAGTTCGTAAAAGCTTGACTGCTTCATTAGCATCTTCAGATGAAGAGGAAGGAGCCGTGGTAGGAGGAGGGACAGCATTATAAGCACTACCCCCAGCACCTGATTGACTGGGTGTAGTTTGAACTTGTACTTGCACAGGAGGCATCTGAGGAGGTACTACCCCCAGCCCAGTATTGACAGGCACCGATGAAGCTATGATTTCAGGGTTTATAGCAGCCGGTACAGTTGGTGGAGTAGCATGTTGTGCCATAATGATAGAATGCATACTAGCGACCATTTCAGCCATGGTTTTCAATTTGTCCTCCAGTGCAACAATCCGCTGTTCTTGGTTTACAGAAGTTGAAGCATCTGGATCATTAGTAACAACATATGCCGTCACTTCTCTAGGCACAGTAGACGAAACTGTTTGTTCAGAGCTTTCACTATATGCATCATAATCAGAGAAAGATTCGTCTCCTGACTGAAAAGTAGGAAGATAAGCTGAAGGATCTTGGGGAAGATTCCTTTGACCGATTGTGTCTCGGCTGTGGGAACGAGTATGTTGAAATACTCCTTCAGAGGATTCTTGGAGTAAATCCAAATATCGTTGGCTTGGTCTGCGAGGCTTACCATGTTTGGAGCACTTTCTACCCCCGGTGTCTCGGGAAGCCATATTGACAGAAGCGTACAACACTTCGTCTTCTTCTGACATTGGTTCTGTTTTAGCAAAAGTTAGACGATCGAAGATAGATCGCTTTGTTGTTTGACAACAACATTGGATGATGACTTTATGATTGCAATGATGATCAGATGGTTGATTTGAAGGAGTTGAGCCATTATCCCGTTTTTGTCTGAGATGTTCTCGAAGATCAGAAACCATGCCGGGACGGGGAAAAGTTCGAGGAATATATTCTTTAACAATATTTGGAACATGATTCCGATTCTTCAAATGTTTTGTCCCCTGTGTATACAAGGAAGTACTCATCTCATTGGCATAAGTATCAGAATTTATGTTCTTAGAGATTTGTCTTTGAGGCTTAACCTTCAGCATTGGCTGTTTACGTTTTGCTGAAGTTGGCCTGTTAAGATATGTTCGTAGGTCTGCAAATTCACCCCCAGGGGTTTCTGTTTGAGACACCAACAGTTTTCCTTGTTTGGAACGGGATATTTTGAAAGTTGGGAGGTCTTGGAATTCTGCTACTGGAGTAGGCAGAATACCTCTTTGATCAGTGCAAGTTCTTTTGTTATGAAGGTAAAAAAAATCTTTGTTCGTAGGAGATCTTGTACTGACGGGTGTTGAAACACGTTCAAGTTGATCTGCTTCAGTAAAGACCGAAGAAGACTGAGAAAAGACCAAAGGGCCTTTTCCTTTGTTCTGAGAAGAAGGGATAACTAAAGAGCATTTCCCTCTATTGTCTTCCAAATCATGAGACAAGGAAGTTTGAGAAAAGACCAACGGGCCTTTTCCTTTGATCTGAGAAGGAGGAGGAATAGCCAAAGGACTACCCCCAGTAGATTGTGCTAGAACAGCAGGATGTTTAAGAGGAGAATCAGATATTTTCTCTTGATTATGAGAAGGAGAGAATTTAGCCAAAGGGCTGTTTCCCTTGGTTTGCGCAGAAGTGATTTGCGCATGAGTGGAGAGTGCATTGGTTCTGGTCACAGAAGTAGGAGTCCTTGCTTTAGAGTGCTTAGGATGCACTTTGGTTGCTGGAATGCTGTTTTGCGCAGGAAAAGCTACTGCCAATTGCGCCAGAGTCATAGAAGTCTTCTGTTTTGACAAGGCAGCATATGAAGTAGCTTGCGCAACATTTGCAACGGATTGCGCAGTCTTGACTGCAACAGATTGTGCAGCAGTTGCTGAGACAGACTGTGCAGCAGTTGACACAGCAGTTTGTGCAACAGACTGGCCAGCAGTTTGTGCAACAGAGTGTGCAGCACTTTTAGCGGCAAAACTGCCAGATTGTGCAGCAGTCTTGGAGACCCAAACTGAGCGCACTTTGCTCTTGGCAGAAGTGGCTGCAGTACGGGGAATGGTCTTGGAGTTGAGCATTGCCTCGTAGGCTGTCTGATTGACCTTGACAACCAGGGTCTTCTGCGTCTTCCCGATAGACGCTACGTCACATTGAGTTGCTACTTCCTCGTCAGAGGAGAAAGTTGTCCCCAGCAGAGTCGCCATTTTGTTTGCAAAAACAAAAGTATAGAACTTTATTGATACAAACTGTAATAAAGATTACAAGAATTCTGGGAAAATTACAACTGTAGGAATCCAATCTCGGTGACGATTGCTTTATCCCTTAGACGATGTGAACTTTTGAAGACGAAGCCTCTGAAGTTGAAAACAACTCAGAAAACTGAAGGCGAAAGCCTCGGAAGTTGAAGACAAAAGTCTCGGAAGAATGCAGCAGCACTTTAGCAAGAACTCCTGAACTCTCTAATTTCTGATTTCTGATCTTGATCCCCCTTGAAATGAAGACTTGAAACTCTATTTATAGAGTTCTAGAAATAACTAATTTTCAGTTATTTTGGACTGTGCAGGATGATTTGCGCAGCATTGGTTTGCGCAACATTGATTTGCGCAGATAGTTACTGGATCGTGGGCCGACTATCATGGACACATGGCATGATTTGCGTATGATCGTGCATGAACAGTTGCCACGTAATGAACAATCGATGGCATGAATGCCACGTGTAACTTAACAGTTATATTTGATAAAGTGCGCAGAGTTGAATTGCGCATACATGATTTGCGCAGACTCAAACTGCGCAGCATTGGTTTGCGCTGCCAGCTGTCAGCCGCCCTCGAGCACTGTGCGGCACAAGAAACGAACAGACTCCTTGTTATTCGCGCTGTCAGTTGTCAGAAAAGATTTGATTTGATTTAGTAATGATGACTTCTGCCACGTCAACTTGCGCAATCGGTTGTGTGCGCAAAGCAGTGTGCGCAATCGGATTGCTGCGCAATCTGTTGTTCTGCGCAATTCATCAAACTGATGGGTTTCTTGATTTCTTGACTTTGTTGATTGATGCAACTTAATTTTTTAGGACCTACAGTTACGCCGGGGCACCGGGACCGTTCGGCTTAGGAGGGAATTATGTATGGTATTTATAGTGTACATCATTCAGACGGATTGCGACCGTCCAGTGCTGTGATAAGCTATGATATTCGTAAGTTTGGAATCCTTCGGATACTGGGCTAGCAACCCGTATCGAGGTGATTGTAAGCTTACACATAAGAGATGCCAAGTCCATTACGGTACGAAACACCGTGACCTTCATATAGATAGGGCCGGTGGGCTGAGATGAGAGTTGGGTGCAGGCGCAGGGCCTGCCACCCTTATGCATATGCTTACGGTTATGATTGGTTGGTTGCGTGAATCGTATGATTGCTTATGTATTCTAACCATGGCAGGCTAGGCAAAGAGGAATGGAGATGAGCACGAAACACTATGTTATGTTCATATTATGGCTAACTGTATCTGCAGGAACACGGTATGGGACACATTATGATAAGTTGCTATATATGAAGACTGCCATGAAACTGATCCTAAGGCAAAGTAGAAAGATCACCAAATAATGATGCATGATTTACTAAAGATATTTAGTGTTTGGTTTGGGTGCGAGCGAGTCTTGATCAGTACGAAGCGAGGACGAAAGTACTAATCCCCTACTAGTTTATATGCAGGTTTAGTGTATGATTGACTCGTGGCGGAGCTTGGCTTGGACATGCCAAGGCATGGAGTCCTTGGCGTTCAAGAGGAGCTATCGCATAGGCGTTCGGACTTGTGACATGGAGATGTTCGGCCGAAGACTACTTGGTGGCTATAAAGAGGCATAATGTATGGAACAATATAATCCTTTGTGAGCTAGAGAGATCATGAGCGTTGTAGCCAATTGGCATATATGTTCGGCTATTCAGAGCCTTTGTAATCTTCAGTTTATTATGAATAAAAGAGATTCTTGTGTTATACTTTGTTTCCTTCCGCTGCTTATGTTATGAATTTGAGATAATCACTATGTGAACCGTTATCTTGCCTTGCACGAGCGCAACTCCAGGCTCGTGCGGCATCACGCCCCAGCGAGGACGATGATTCGGATAAAAATCTAGCGAGGACGAGCGATTTCCCGGATCGGGGCGTGACACTTCCGTAGCTGTGAGACGTGAAAGACATCGTGCACATCTGACTATGCTGGCGGTAATACGATTTGATAAGCTATTGGGGCAACTTACTTGAGTATTTCAAAGGGACCCACAAATCACGGAACTCAGCTTGCCTTTTGCTCCGAATATGGTGACTCTTCGCATAGTGTTACCTTCAGAAATATGTGATCGCCCTCCACAAACTCTAGAGGTCGTCGATGGGTGTTGGCATAGCTCTTATGTTGACTCTAAGCCACCTTCAATCTCTTCCGTATCAGCCTGACCTTCTGTATGGTCTGCTCCACCAGTACCGGGGCAAGAATCTGCTATCTGCAACTTTATCCCAACAAATGGGTGATCTGTACTTCTGCCCGTAGAAATCTTCATACGATGCCATCTGAATGCTGGACTGTTAGCTATTGTTGTATGCAAATTCTGTTAGCAGTAGATGAATGTCCCAGCTTGACTTCAAGTCTATTGCACAGAGTCGTAACATATCTTCAAAAATCTGATTCACCTGCTTTGTTTGGCCGTCGATTTAGGGATGAAAAGTTGTGCTGAACTTCAACTTAGTCCCTATAGTTGACTGAAGGCTACTCTAAAAGAGTGACAAAAATCGTCCATCCCGATATAAGACGATGGATATTTGAACTCCATGCAACCGTACTATCTTGTTAAGGTAAATCTGAGCCAGGCGGTTTACACTTTAAGTAACTTTTATGATAATAAAATATGTTGACTTGGTTAGTCAATCGACGATGACCTAGAAGACATTGTGTAGTGCATCGTCCCGACATCGTGCCCTGTTCTTCGTTCGCGACACGAGAAGCATGGTTAAAAAATACTGTCGCTATTGATTGGTCGGGACCGATTGAATCAAGATCATTTTCTCATTATGGATAGGCTTATTCAGAATCAAGTCCCATATTCAACGAATTGCGTTTCGAGGAAAGACTCTACGGCTGAGTTGGAAGAGACCTTCCACTGTTCTATTTTTTCATGTCGCACTTGCTTCTTTGGATTTGGTTTTATGAATGCGTTTTCGTGAATGTTTTTAATACATTTCATTGCTTGCGTTCTTCGAACTTTATATTTCATATCGAACTCAGAATAGAAGGGTAGAGAGCTAAATCATTGCTTATGTGATTTCAGGTGATCGCGTAGGCGCCGTCTAGCGCAACCAATCTTTTTCCCTCCCGCCTCAAACAATTATAGTGAGTGGCTCAACCTTTCTCTTCTTGACCCTTTTGATCAACGATACCAACAATTTGAAATACAAATCGTAACATTAGCACGTAGTCCTTATGATATGCTTGCTATAGAACTGCTAGTCGTAGAACTGTTACATGTTTAATATTGAGTACCTGTTATAAAACTGTTAGTCGTAAAACTGCTACATGCCTACTATGTTATGCCTATTATAGAACTATGTCAAGCGGAGAATGGATCAATGAATGAATGTGCAACAATAAGGTATAACCCGATGAAAATGGTGAAGTTTTTTTTATGAATTCGTAGACCATGTTGTAGAAGCATAAAAAATGCAGCATCCATAGGCGCAGGCGGGTACTCTTATTATCCCCCAGCTTCACACAGGCATAGGCGATCAGACGCACAAACCAGCCAAAGACAAAGACATTCTTAGAATGAAGTTCAGAAAAGACTCTTTTTATTAATCATGGCTACAAGGGTCTATCACAGACTTGTTGCAATTACATAAGAGAGAAACTTCCTGAATCCTAATTACAGGGATCAATTGCAAAGTCTTTGCAACATAAGTGAGAATAGAAACTCCTATAGATCCATGAGAAGGTTTGTTTTCACTGGGCAGCCTCCATAGTGTGATCATCATGGGCAAAAAGACCAGAGGAGATGTATATAGTCTCCATCAAAGTCTCTTTCCCGCTGACTCATAACATTGTTAGAGCAAATCATCTCACTGCCGAAAAAAACTGGGACTCTAATATATACAGAAGCAGTAGAAGACCCAGACCACAGCCCGGCTGTAATGCTCGTGGTTCGTATTACGTATCTCGGTATACGTGTACGTATTTTGACCCGTATTGTATGTCTCCTTGCTTGGTTTATTGGGTATTTCCATTTGCTTGGCCATGGTTCATCTTGGTTTGGGTTGGCTTGGTTCGGTTTAGGGTTGCTTTTGGTTCAATATGGACCAAGGGGAGAACCCCTACCTACCACCAACATCCCCATTTATTAACCCCCATCTTCTTTCTCTCTCCTCATTAACTCTTCTTCTTCTCCACCATTACTTCTCTACCAATCTGAGAGAGAGAGAGAGAGAGAGCTTAGGCAAGTGCGTCTTGCTTCATAGAGGAATCCGAAATTTATTGTTCCATTCTCTTCTTCACAGCATTCTAAAGCTCTTTAGTACTTGGCATTTCTAATTTCCATGACTCCTTGCTTGTAGATCTAAGTTTATGTTATTTTCGGATTTCTTGGATTTTGATCTATTTAATCTTGTTATTTTCAAGTTTTGATGGTTCCATGTTGTAGAGGATTTCATTCTGTCCCAATTTGACCTATAGAAGTTCGGATTTGGACTATAGATGAAAGATTTATGGAGCTTGGGAGTTATGACTTGAAGGGTTCTTCTCCTCGGAAGGATGGAGAAGAAGCACAGTTCATAGCCGCATAGCTTTTATGTGGCAAGATTCCTCAGCCGCATAAGCCTTGTCGCGTTCTTGGCCGCATGGCCTATGCCGCTGGGATTTAACTCCCTGGCCGCATGAAGATTTAATTTAGAGCCGCATAAGCTCATCATTCCCCAGCCGCATGAAGACAATTCTGCTGCCGCATATGAGTTACATTCCCAACCGCATAAGATCCGTCCCCTGCTAGCCGCATAGGACTCCACTTGATCCAGCCGCATAAGTGCATGTCCCTTCCTGACCGCATGAGGGTTCTTACTCAGCAGCATAAGGCCTTGCCTCCCGCGAGCCGCATGGGAACTAACCCATTCCCAGCCGCATTGTGACGCCCCAGAACCGGAATACTGGAGAGCGGGGGCGTACATAGCCAGCTACGTATATCAAAACAGAATTCATCTCGCTATACGGTCACGGCTGTCTAGATATGAGGGTTTACTACAAGCCAACGGTCTCTTAAGGTCAAGCCTATTGTCTCAATCTCAAACAAATAATATAATTACAAGATGTTAGACCACCAAATATACAATAAAAGGCGTCCCAAATATTACATATTCAGTTGATCATGAAGCTAGTCATACAAAATGCGAGGACTAGCAAGAGTTTAGTCATACATGATCAACCCTAGGATTTGTTAATCATGTTTACAGCCCGTAGGCAGACAGTAAGTAAATGTGCATCGAGCTAACAGGTGCTCGTCGGCTAAACACCTCAAAAGAATAATTTTACAATCGAGTGAGCGAAACAAAATAGAAAACCCACTCGTGGCCCAGGTTCCTTCTAGTCGCCACCATCGGGCTGGAGGTTCGGTAGATCCTCGGGTGCTGCTCCGAAATCTGGCCACACAAAACCAGCTGGGTCAAACCCCAGAAGAGCAAGTGCCACAAAGGAGGCCACGAAATAAGAACAAAAGCCAGCATATCAGAACATAAGAAATTGGAAGAAAGTACTAGTAATAAAAATACAACAGGACAATAAACGACTAGGGACATGGAACCATTCCGGGAGCCAGATTACAACCCGTACACCAAACAAGGACCGGGGTTGTAACCCTTCGCCTGAATAGCACTTGTCTCTATCCATTCATTGTTAAAAATAAGTAAAACAAACACGTTCGAGAGGAACCAGGTACTGGGACTAGACAAGACTTAGGCTGGGCTAGACAATATCCATTCACAAGCGGCCAAACAATTACTACGGCTTACTACTTTAACTAGCTAGAGTTATCACAAGCCTAATTACTAGCAAGATGCAATGAGAATTTCCCAGTCCCAAGCCCTGCAGACTATCTAGTTATCCTTCCGCGGGTTGAGAGTATGGTTTGTTATATCGCCCAACAGACGATATACCCTTAGGTGACTTAGAGGATGCAACACATGTCAGTGTGCTGGAAATGTGCTCTACTCGTCGGCAAGCTACAAGTCCATTAAAGCGCCCAGATAACGAGATTGCTTGTGACTGAAAATTCTCCATGTTCTAGTTTGATCTAATCATTAGCCTAATCCATATTTAGTGCGAATCCCTGGCCGTGGTATCCAGGGAGTCACGTCCTAGACATGATGCAAGACAAGACAGGTAGATTTGCACAAGCAATAAGAAAGAACACCCATGGTGTCTGGGACAAGTCAAGTTAAGTTATAAAGTTACCAAGTCAAGTCAAGTCAGGAGTGCGCCACGGCGGGCCACTATCAAGTTACAGAGGATTAATTACAGGTCGCAGGTTACAAGTTAAAAGCCACAAGTTACAAGCACCCAACAAGTTACTGCCTAAAATCTGAGAAAGCTAGCCATAAATTAAAATACAGAAAATCGTGTCAAGGCGTGCCGGGTCAAGTCAAGTAGTGCTGTGGGCAAAAAATCTCAGAAAAACACAATTCAACAAGAGAAGGCAAGGACCAAGGGAAACCAAGGGACACCATGGCACAAGGTGTGCTAGGTCAAGGGGCAGCCCAAGGGCCAGCCAAGTGTGCAGGGGCCAATATGCCAGGGGCGCAGGGTCCAAGTGCGCAGGGGGCCGAAGGCGCAGGGGCAGATGGCGCAGGGGGCCGAGGGCGTAGGGGCCAATGGCACAGGGGGCCGATGGCGCAGGGGGCCAATGGTGCAGGGGGCCGATGGCGCAGGGGGCCGAGGGCGCAGGGGGCAGCGCGCTAAAGAGCGCGTGCGCCAACGGTTGCCACGACCAGCGCCAAAGGACGCGGCGCGGGGGCAGCACGATGCAGCCAAGCGCGCGGGGCGCAGGGCGGCGAAGCGCGCGGGCCCGCAACACGCTAAAGAGCGCGCTGGGGAGGAGGTCTTCTTCTCCAACAAGCCGAGAACAACCTCCAAGAACACTAAAAATCCCAATTTCCATAACTTGACCAATTCAAAACCAAATTTGGATTTTCAAGGTTCTAACTTGAGTAAAATTAATTTCTCTTCCACATGGAAGCATCAAAACAAGCAAAAATCTAAATTTAATAAATCAAAACCAAGAAAATTCGAAAATAGCTAACACTTAGATCTAGAACAATAGAGACTCCAAATCATAAAATATCAAGTTCTAATGTTGTTCTCCATGGCCTAATCTAGCTAATGGACAAATAAAATATGGTGCTTATTTGTTGGCAAGGTACACTTGCCTATGGTGTTGGTGGAGGAAGGAGGAAGAAGAAGATGGAAAAATTAATGAAAATTATGGAGGAGAGAGAAAGTTAGGTGGGGATTTAATGAGGGTGGTTGTGGTGGAATGAGGGTGGAGTATAGGTTAATGTGTTCCATTGGGTTTAAAAATCAACCAAACCAAACCAACCCAACTAAAATCAAGCCGGGCCGAAACCCAAAAATACGAGAAAACCCAAAATTCCACAAGTCGAGAAAAATAAAAATACATGCCAAAAGTCAAACTACAAGTAAAATACGAATTACGAAAAATGAGGGTGACAACTCTACCCACCTTAAAAGAATTTCGTCCTCAAAATTTAATCAAGGAGCTAGAGACTGCCACGGCAAGTTACATAAAGCACCAACAACTATACTAAGCAGTTCAGTCATACAATCATACATGCAAGCAAGGGATGGATAGCATAAGGCATAAGGAAGACATTATACCTTACGAGTCAAATAAGTCGGGATATCGCGATCGGATGTCGTCCTCACGCTCCCATATTGACTCACCTAGAGAGTGATAACCCCAAGCAACACGGACTAAGCTAATAGTCTTATTCTTGAGTACCTTCTCCTTCCGGTCCAATATAGACACGGGCCTTTCCTTATACGAAAGGTTGGTACCAACAACCAATTCCGAATGATCTAGGATGGCTCGGGTTCGGGATATACCGTCGTAATTGAGATACATGGAATATATCATGCACCTCACTTAGCGACGGCAGAAGAGCAAGACGATAGGATACATCTCCTACTCGCTCCACGATATCGAACAGTCCTATATACCTAAGACTAAGCTTTTTTTGTACGCCAAAGCGAATGATGCCGCGGTTAGGCGAGATCCTAAGGAATACATGGTCGCCGATAGCAAACTCTAAGGGATGCCGATGGGCATCGGCCCAATGCCGCTGGCGATCTTGGGCAACTCGAAGATGATCCCTGACTTTTCTGACTACTTCAACTGTCTGGGCAATCATTTCTGGACCGAGCATCTGTCTCTCTCTAATATCATCCCATGCTAGCGGGGATCTGCACTTCCTGCCATACAGTGCCTCAAATGGTGCCATCTGGATACTGGCTTGGAAACTATTGTTGTACGAGAACTCCACCAGGTGCAGGTGATCTTTCCACGTACCACCGAAGTCAAATGTACAAGATCTCAACATGTCTTCAAGGGTCTGGATTGTACGCTCCGACTGACCATCTGTCTGCGGATGATAAGCTGAGCTAAACTGAAGGTGAGTTCCCAAACTCTCTTGCAGGCTGCGCCAAAAGTGTGATGTAAACCTTAAATCTCGGTCCGAGGTGATACTGACTGGCACACCGTGAAGCCTAACAATTTGCCTGAGATACATCTCTGCTAACTGAGCCGTAGACTGCCCAACTCTGAATGGGAGAAAATGAGCCACCTTCGTGAGCCTGTCGACTATAACCCAAATAGCATCCCTACCAGCTGGGGATCTAGGCAATCCAGTCACAAAATTCATGGTCACATGCTCCCATTTCCATTCTGGAATCGGCAAGGGCTGAAGAAGTCCAGCGGGCCTCTGATGTTCAGCTTTAACCTGCTAGCAAACCAAATACCGAGAGACAAACCGGACTATCTCCCTCTTCATGCCATTCCACCAGAAATGCTGACGAATATCACGGTACATCTTTGTGCCACCAGGATGAATAGAATACTGTGAACTATGAGCTTCTGCCATGACCTCCTGCCTGATATCTCCACTGGGTACACAAAGATGAGTACCGTGTCGAAGTGTACTATCTTTATGAATGCACAACTCTGGTCTTCTTTCTGCCTCACACTCTGCTCTGAGCCGCTGAATCTTGGAATCTGCTGACTGCGCTCTTCGGATCCTCTCAACTATGCTGGACTGAACCTGTAGACTGGCCATCAATGACACGTTGGTAGGAAGAACCACTTCAATTCCTATCTTCCGAAGATCTACCAATAACTCTGGTTGCGCTGTTAGGAAGTAAACTCCGGCTCTCCTGCTCAACGCATCTGCTATAACGTTGGCCTTCCCTGGGTGATACTGCAAATCTACATCGTAGTCTACCAATAGCTCGAGCTATCTTCTCTGCCGCATATTAAGGTCCTTCTGGGTGAAAATATACTTCAGGCTCTTGTGATCCGTAAATATCTCCACTCTGTCTCCGTACAAGTAGTGCCGCCAAAGCTTAAGTGTAAACACTACTGCTGCCAGTTCCAAGTCGTGGGTCGGATAATTCTTCTCGTGATCACGAAGTTGACGTGATACATAAGATATTATCTTCCCATGCTGCATCAAGACACATCCCAATCCTCTGCCTGAAGCGTCGCAATAAACCGTGAATCCTCCGGTCCCATCTGGAAGTGTGAGAATGGGAGCCGTTATCAAACCTCGCTTCAACTTCTCAAATGATTCCTGGCACTCCGCTGTCCAAGCGAACTGCACATCCTTGCGGGTCAACTGGGTCATCGGCGCCGAAATCCTTGCAAAATCTGATACGAATCGTCGGTAGTAGCCGGCCAATCCAAGGAAGCTGCGAACTTCTGCCGCTGAACTAGGTACTGGCCATGACTCGATAGCCACAATCTTCTGGAGATCTACTTCTACTCCTTCTCGAGTAATGATGTGACCCAAGTACGAAATGCGATCGAGCCAGAACTCGTATTTACTAAACTTGGTGTACAACTGATGCTCTCTAAGCGTCTGAAGGACGATTCTGAGATGGTGCTCGTGCTCTGCTTCGCTTTTGCTATAGACCAGGATATCATCTAGGAACACGATCACGAACTGATCCAAGTAAGGCATGAATATACGATTCATGAGGTCCATGAATACAGCTGGCGCATTGGTTGCTCCGAATGGCATAACAAGGAACTCCTAATGCCCATACCTAGATCGGAAAGCTGTTTTCGGGATGTCCTGCTCTCTGACTCTGATCTGGTAGTATCCTGACCGTAAGTCTATCTTCAAAAATACTGAAGCCCCTCTGAGTTGATCAAACAAGTCATCTATCCTCGGGAGAGGGTATCTGTTCTTGATTGTCACTGAGTTCAAGGTACGATAATCTACACATAACCTAGATGTACCATCCTTCTTTTTCACAAGAAGCATCGGGGCTCCCCAAGGCGACCCACTTGTACGAATGAATCCCTTGGTCCTTAATTCTTCAATCATCTTGTACAAAATCTCCAACTCTGAAGGCGCCATCCTGTAGACTCTCTCTGATACTGGTGCTGTCCCGGGGATCAAGTCTATAGTGAACTCAATCTCCCGCTCTGGCGACATCCCTGGAAGTTCCTCTGGGAAGACATCTGGAAACTCTTCAACTATCCGGGGTAACTGTACTGCTGCTACTGCCATCCGCAATACTGGAGAAGATGGTTCCACTGCGCCTCTGAAAAATAAAAACTCTGGCTCTCCTAGAATACTAAAGACAACCCTGCCAATGTGGCAGTCTATCCAAGCATACTGGTTCTTCAACCAATCCATGCCTAAAACTACATCATAGTCTACCATAGGGAATTATATAAATCTAGAGGAGAACTCTCTACCGCTAACTACGATCCGACACGAGGAAAACACTCGATCTACTCCCACAAGACCATTACCAGTAAGTATATTAAGCCTCACTGATAGTGACTCGGGCTCCAATCCTATCCGTGTCGCGAATCGTGTAGACATGAATGAATGCGATGCACCAGAATCAAATAATACCGATGCTGGAGAGAAGTTGACGAGAATAGTACCTGCTACTACCTCACTTGGTGCAACTTCTTCTTCCATAGTCATCATCATGGCCTGACCTTGTCCTCTAGCTGCGGGTCCCCTCTGCTGGAAACCTCTCTGCCTGCTCTGCACTTGGGCTTGGGTGTACTGCTGCTGATTCTACTGATGAAATGCCTGGGCCTGAGGCAACAATGGCCTCGGGTACTGCTGCTGCTGCATAGGTGCTGATCCCCTAACCGATGGACTGGTTAGGTTAGAAGAGGACGAACTACCCCTATTCGGGCAGGCTCCTATCTTGTGATCTGCCGCTCCACAAGCCAGGCACAATCTTTGTGCCCTACGACAATCCGCCACTACATGGCCTGGCTTCCCACAATGAGAACATTCCATCGCGGAAGTCTGCTTCTGCTTCTGCTGCTGTGGGTACGTCGGGGTTGAATGTTGAACCGACGTTACTGAGGCCGCCCGCCTCGGAGTTCCAATGGTCAAACTCCTAGCTGCCGGGACTGGAGCTGATGATTGGTGCATCAGACTGTGGGACCACTTCCTACCTCTGGTCCTATCCACGATCCTCTGGGAGGTGTACTCATGCCTCCTAGCTGCTCTTAAAAATGCATCGAACGTCTGGTGCTCAAACTGCTCAACTGCCAACAAGATCTCCAAATACAGTCCCTGTTGGCACCGCTGGGCCCTATCAAACTCGGTTGCCACCAAGGTGGGGACAAACCTACTGAGTCTAGAAAACTCAGATGCATAACAGTCGACCGTTCTGCCTCCTTGCTTCAAGTTGGTAAATCTCGTCTGTAGGTCATACCGAGCTACAGCATCAAAATACTTTGTCTGGAATCTTTCTCTAAATACTGCCCAAGCAATGGGTGCCACTAATCCCATGGCTTGTGCTGCCCACCAACTGCGAGCTAAGTCTAACAACTGCAGGCGTACCACCGCCACCTTCTTATTCTCAGGTGTCCTAGCTGCTTCCAGAACTACCTTAATATCCTGAAGCCAAGCGTCCGTGGAAATCACATCTTCGCTGCCGTCAAAGAAGGGAGGGTTCAAGCGCTTGAAGCTGTTGGCCGCGCTGTTCCCTGGATGACCGCCTCTGGTCAAAGCATCTGCCACTACCTGGTGCAAGGCGTCTCCTCGACGATCCGGGGAAGCTATCAAGGTCCTGATGAGAACTACCAAGGTGCCATCGTCAGGGTCTGCAGGCTGGACGGGCCGAACTGGGGGTTCTCCTCCGGGAGGTACAACTTTGGAGGCTACTCCGGAATGCTGGACTTGATCTTCGGGCTGCTGGTCCCCGGAAAGTTCTCTACCTTACTGATCGGCGGGGTCAGGTACAGTGCCGCTGAAGAAGACGACACAGGAAAAACAATAAGGAAGGACCAGGACAGATCAATGATACAAGCACATGATCAGGGCAAAAATTCTAGAGATTAAGAGGATATGAATGGAGATCAAAGACGAGTACTGATTGAGACATCTATCCGGTAAACCCTCACATATTTTGAATGCCAAGACCTGCATGGGCCACCACTTAAACCATGTGACGCCCCAGAACCAGAATACTGGAGAGCGGGGGCGTACATAGCCAGCTACGTATATCAAAATAGAATTTATCTCGCTATACGGTCACGGCTGTCTAGATATGAGGGTTTACTACAAGCCAACGGTCTCTTAAGGTCAAACTTATTGTCTCAATCTCAAACAAATAATATAATTACAAGATGTTAGACCACCAAATATACAATAAAAGGCGTCCCAAATATTACATATTCAGTTGATCATGAAGCTAGTCATACAAAATACGAGGACTAGCAAGAGTTTAGTCATACATGATTAACCCTAGGATTTGTTAATCATGTTTACAGTCTGTAGGCAGACAGTAAGTAAATGTGCATCGAGCTAACAGGTGCTCGTCGGCTAAACGCCTCAAAAAAATAATTTTACAATCGAGTGAGCGAAACAAAATAGAAAACCCACTTATGGCCCGGGTTCCTTCTAGTCGCCACCATCGGGCTGGAGGTTCGATAGATCCTCGGGTGCTGCTCCGAAATCTAGCCACACAAAACCAGCTGGGTCAAACCCCAGAAGAGCAAGTGCCACAAAGGAGGCCACAAAATAAGAACAAAAGCCAGCATATCAGAACATAAGAAATTAGAAGAAAGTACTAGTAATAAAAGTACAACAGGACAATAAACGACTAGGGACATAAAACCATTCCGGGAGCCAGATTACAACCCGTACACCAAACAAGGACCAGGGTTGTAACCCTTCGCCTGAATAGCACTTGTCTCTATCCATTCATTGTTAAAAATAAGTAAAACAAACACGTTCGAGAGGAACCAGGTACTAGAACTAGACAAGACTTAGGCTGGGCTAGACAATATCCATTCACAAGCGGCCAAGCAATTACTACGGCTTACTACTTTAACTAGCTAGAGTTATCACAAGCCTAATTACTAGCAAGATGCAATAAGAATTTCCCAGTCCCAAGCCCTGCAGACTATCTAGTTATCCTTCCACGGATTGAGAGTATGGTTGGGTACATCGCCCAAGAGACGATATACCCTTATGTGACTTAGAGGGTGCAACACATGTCAGTGTGCCGGAAATGTGCTCTACTCGTCGGCAAGCTACAAGTCCATTAAAGCGCCCAGATAACGAGATTGCTTGTGACTGTAAATTCTCCATGTTCTAGTTTGATCTAATCATTAGCCTAATCCATATTTAGTGCGAATCCCTGGCCGTGGTATCCAGGGAGTCACGTCCTAGATATGATGCAAGACAAGACAGATAGATTTGCATAGGCAACAAGAAAGAACACCCACGGTGTCTGGGGCAAGTCAAGTTAAGTTATCAAGTTATCAAGTCAAGTCAAGTCAGTAGTGAGCCACGGCGGGCCACTATCAAGATATCAAGTTACAGGGGATTAATTACAGGTCACAGGTTACAAGTTAAAAGCTACAAGTTACAAGCACCCAACAAGTTACTGCCTAAAATCTGAGAAAGCTAGCCATAAATTAAAATACAGAAAATCGTGTCAAGGTGTGCCGGGTCAAGTCAAGTCGTGCTGTGGGCAAGAAATCTTAGAAAAACACAATTCAACAAGAGAAGGCAAGGACCAAGGGAAACCAAGGGATACCATGGCACAAGGTGTGCTAGGTCAAGGGGCAGCCCAAGGGTGCGACTGTCACGCCCCGACCCGGAATCACCCGAATCATCGTCCTCACAGGGGACATGATGCCGCACGAGCCTGGAGTTGCGCTTGTGCAAGGCAAGATGACAAGTTCTCAAATGGTTATCTTTTGATTCGATAATAACAACGAAAGGAAACAGAGTATACGAAACAATTCTCTTTATTAATATTCGAAACTGAGATTACAATGGCTTTCGATAGCCTAACAATACATGCCAGATTGGCTACAACACTCAAGTTCTCTCTTGCCCACAAAGGATTTTACCGTTCCATACATCATGCCTTCTATATCTCGGCCGCATCAATCCAGCTGCGTAGTCCGAACGTCAATGCGATAGCACGCTTCAATGCGCTTCGGCATTCCAAGCCTTAACACGTTCAAGCAACGCTTCGCCGCGAGCAATCCATTCCCTGCACCCTGCATGAAGCTGGTGGGGGATCAGTACGTTTGTCCTCGCATGTACTGAAACAAAGATCATCTTTCCAAACCGACATTTTAATCTTTATGTTGAATCATGCAACTTAGCTTATGATCTTGCTATGTTCTTCTTAGGGTCAATTTCATGGCATCTTCGAAAGCGTAAAGCATGTTATCATAGCAGCATGTTATCGAATTGAATAGGCAAACAAACAAGCAATCTCGTGTTTGATTCGTGGCACGACTTACCAAGTCGACGCACTCGCCCTTGCACCGACGCAAGGTGAATACGCCGTAATCCTTCCCTGTCATGTTATTGTGCATCTTTAAGCAGGATCTCTATGCGAGATGCATATGCGCCTACACTTTCAATCTATCGTTCCTTAACTATATGAGGGCCGTTGGCGTATCCGCGCCGGAATGGACTAAAGGAGTTCCTTTCTTTTCTTTCCTTCTTTTCTCTCTATTTGGTTGGGCTGCCGGGCGTTTCACGGGTTGGGTCACATCCCAAACAACCGAAACGTTCCTGCTACATGCCATCATTTGTGTCTTCTCCCATCTTGTTTAAGGATGTGCGCCTACAAAGATTATCTATCCCTCCGCGGCCAAATCGGTTCCGGAGACCTCCGGCATTTAACCGTTTGGGAGGATACTCGTGCACGAGCTATTATCACAATTTAATCTCGAGCCCATTCCAATCGACCATGCAACGCCCTATCATTCAAGTAATCAAATTCAAACAACCAAACATAGTCTTGAGTCCGAGACTCAGACTTATCGTCTCGCATCTCTTTCGTTAGCTTTCTGTGTTCTTACATTTTATACTTCGTTTTAATGATTCAATGGCATCGTGCCTCAACTCAATGCTCGTCAACCGAATGACCCGAGGGTCTTGAACACCTTTCGAGGCACCATGTCATATTCGACAGTTCTGCCACATTCATGCCATAACTGTATTCTCTCGCAACGAAGCCATCTTTTATTATCCCATACGCGTAGGCACGTTTCGACCGTATTCCTATGTTCTATAACTTAGCATTCAATGTTCGGGGCTTGTGCGCTAGGGCGCTCGCCTATTGTCCTTTAATGTTCTAGCCGTCTAACTCGTGCATCAAAGGCACGGTATGGTTCGTGCACTAAGGCACTCGTCGATTACAGTTATCCCATGTTCTTGCGGCTTGCGTACCGAGGCGCTCGCCTTAGCGATATCCATTGTCCCATAGCGACTCGTGCATATTGATGCACGTTTCATTTCAATTGTTCTAACTTAGTGTTCGACTCACACTATGATTTTATCTTCGATCGGCCACGCCCGTGGCGTCGATAGGTTAACTTAGCATACAATGATATATTTGACTTATCGAATGAAGGAGTAAAAAGAAGTCAATCCTCCCACCTTGAGTCGATAAGCCTTCGTTATTTCGCCGAGCCGATGCGGCTTGATTCCATAAGTTTGTTGCACGGCCACTCTCCTGACTTAGCCATTTGAGCACTTCGTGCTTCATTGCGTTACACGTCCGATTTGCCTTAGCGTGCCCAAGTCTTGGCCCGTCGCAAGGCGACGATTTGATTTCGCGGACCCCTTACTAAATATTGCAAAAGATCGACCTCTAATATTTTCCCGTCAAAGTATAACCTGCACATGAAACCAACTAAAATTAATACTTGCTACGATTCGGACTTGCGCCTTGGTCAATTCGATTTCTTAGAATCTTTGAGCCGATTTTAACGCACTCATCCTTCGGGGCAACGCGGCGCTTCGCATCGATTCAACTCGATGCATTCTTTTGGGACAAGGCAACTCTTCGCATCGACTTAGTTGATGCGTTGTTCGGTACAACTTAACTCTCGTATCATTTTGCATCGATACATTTCCTTGCGTCAACGCGACTCGTTGAGTCAACGCTTCAGCGTAATGCGCCGTACGGAGCGGGGCATTACAGAATATACCACTCAAAACAAGGTTCATCCTCGAACCAAAACCAACACTCAGACTAAGTGTTTTATAGATCGTATCACGATCTCGTCCCACCAACATTGTTCAATCTCATACTATGTTGCAAGCTTTTTATTAACATTTCAAGTCTTCCCTGCAGCTCGATTTGAATTTTGTATACAACTCGATTTGGATTCATACCTATATTCAAGGCGTCCCAAAGATATATGTATTTTGACCGAGTCCAGTCGTAGAAAATTGGAACAAAGCTGACAGGTAAATTTAAATCCTATGCTTGCCATCTCGTATTCTCGATCGAACTTATCCTTAGCAACTGTTCTCGAAATTTCATCGCATATGCATATTGATACACATGCGATTCATTCAACAAAGTCACTGCACGCGACGCGATTCAAAATCGCATTTCTTATTTCGTATGTTTTATCGGGACTATCAATTCTACGCATCGTGTCAAGCCGTCGTGCATTCGATCGCAACGATCCTCCGTAACGCCTTGCATTCGAAGTCGCTACCCAATTATTTACGAAGTCTGGCTATGCACTTATCTCGATTATGATTTCCTTCATTGAATTGCAAATGCATCAACATTCAGGACTACGCCCGCTGGTTACTTACATAGTCCCCGTGCTTAGATTCTCCCGACGCAAGTTTAAATTGACATTGCACAAAGTCCACAATCTATCCGACATGAAAGTTTACAGCAAGGCGACAGTGCTCAAGGCAACGATCGCCTTAGCACGAAGGTCCTTACGACGCGTCTTACATTCGATTTCCTAACGAGTAGGAATTCACTAGCCAAATTTCCAACTTATCCGTCTCGTAACATCGAATACAAGTTCGATTCACGCAAGCTCAATTGCAAGGTGAATCCGAATCTAACGACATGACTTATAGGTCATTCCCTTATCGTTCCCTCTCGTGCATAGCACGTTCCTCGAAATCGCCTACTCGCATCACCAAGTTCGTTAGTAAATTTCATTCTCAATCGAAAGCTGTTCCAACAATTCTCGATCGCCTAGACTTATCGTCAACATGCACCGTGTTATATTTGTTATCGGTGCAATCTCATATGCGATATCGCATGGGTCATCTTACGGTCTGTAGCATTCAATTCGATTTGGCGGTCAAGTCTTCTAGGGTCAGCTGCCCCGAAGCTACGCTCGATAATTGTGGATCATCACCGAAGGACAGTTTACTACGAACCATGCTATATTTTATTTTGGAGCCAAATCACGTTCCGACGATTCTATGCGACTACCCAATTTCGGACAAAAACCATTTCTATCAGCGCAACTGATACGCAACTATCCTCCGAGTCAAGTCATGCACTGCCGTCGATGATTTCGCAATTTATGAAACATCTACTCGCATCAAGTTCGAGTCTATCTTATTCATGGGTCGACACACGAGATGCTATACGCATCGAGCAATCGTCGATGACTTATAGTCTCGCCTTTGATCAATCACAAAATTTACGATCAACCAAGTTCGTTCATTCTCGTATCCTTACTTACAAAATTTTGATAGCGCAGGGCGCACTCCATTTTGTATTCTCACCTCGTGCTTACGTTTCCTTGCGTATCGATCTTGATAGTTCATATCAATTTCGATAGCAAGAGGGTCGACTTCGAATCCGTTTCAACGTCAACTTAACTCGCATCGCATACATCCAAGTTTGCAACAAACTTTTCCATACGCATCTACTCGTTCTCCGATTCGTCGCATCCCGCTATACTTTGATCGCGTAACCGAGTTACCGATTATCCAACATCGTGCCCTCGAGTTATACGATCTCGCCCTCTAAGTTTTGCGTGTTTTCAGTCGTACTCAAATGAGTTTTGCCGTAACGTAACCAACTATTTCTTAGGCACGATTTCTCACGTCAACCAACTTTCTTACCGAAGTCGCACATCGTGCGATTCAATTTCAATGTTTGTATCGCCTAACATTTCTATCGAGATCGCAAGTCGTGCGATTCGATTCGTCTCGCCCAACATTTCTACCGAGATCGCAAGTCGTGCGACTCATTTGTAAGCTCGAGTATTTCTTTCCCGTCGATCCGATTATTGCGTTAAGGCATAATCGTTTCGCTAGTCTCGGTCGTCCGACCGACTTATCATTCTCGTCCGACGTATCGTTCATTGATACGAGTCTCGCCTTATGGTCCCAACCGAATTTCGAAGAACACTTGCATCAACATACCGTCATACAAATTTTCAATCGAGTCTCGGTACTCCCCCGTCCGTTGCGGACAAACTTTCCGCAATTCTCATAAAGCGTCGATGCAATTTATCGCACAAGTGATATACCTTATACCACTCGAAATCGAGTCATTCATCGCCTACGTGGTATGGCATATACCACTCGGAATCAAGCCATTTCCCTCGTACTATACTCAGTATAACCCGACAATCTCTTCCGACTCACGATTTTCGCAGTGATCGTGCTTGATCACAACCGTAACTTTGATTCTATCAAAATCTGACACAACTCGGTCAATGTTCTCGTTTGCCAACATAAGTTTGGTGTGCTCTTTCATTCTCTCTCTTCATTCATTCACATTTACTCCTCCACCAAACCCTAACCCACTTGTGAGAGGCAAGTACATCTTGCACATCATGGAGGATTTTATGCATCTCCATTTATTTTTAGTCTATTGTGCTTGTCTCTTCTTTCTCTATATGTTTAGGTCTTGTAGTTTTTGTTTTCCATGGTTAGCTTTATGTAGATCTAAGTTTTCCCCTTTTTTGGTTTTCTTGGGTTTTGATCTATCAAACTTCATCATTTCCATGTTTTGATTGTTCTATGTTGTAGAGAATTCAATTCTACCCAATTTTGGCTTTTGAAAAGTTAGATTTCGACTTGATTTGAGGAAGTTATGGCCAAAACAATTTTAGTCAAACTTCTATGTTCATCTGTCCTGATTTTGGCAGGGACGATGAATAGTACCTGGCCGTATAAGCTTTTCTGGCCGCATGACCATTTCTGGCCGCATAAGCTTTTCTGGCCGCATGACCATTTCTGGCCGCATAAGCTTTTCTGGCTGCATGACCATTTCTGGCCGCATAAGCTTTTCTGGCCACATGACCATTTCTGGCCGCATAAGTTTTTCTGGCCGCATGACCATTCCTGGCCGTATAAGCTTTTCTGGCCGCATGAGCATTTTGAGCTGCATAAGCATTTTGAGCCGCATAAGGATTTTTGGAGCCGCATGAGCATTTTGAGCCGTATAAGGATTTTTGGAGCCGCATGAGCATTTTGAGCCGCATAAGGATTTTTGGAGCCGCATGAGCATTTTGAGCCGCATAAGGATTTTTGGAGCCGCATGAGCATTTTGAGCCGCATAAGGATTTTTGAGCCGCATGAGGCTGATTTTGGCTGATTTTGATTGTTTGATGCTCTTTTTGACTATTTTCTGGCCCGAATTTCTCCTAGCTTCCAACATGAAAGTTGTAGATCTTTTTCTTGGCTTCAAGAATATGTTACCAACTATTTTATGCTAGTTATAGACTCGATCATGCTTAATACTAGTTGACTTTCATGCCTTGTCACGAATTGATCCGACTGTTACTTCGACTAATAATTGATCATGTGTTCCTAGTTGGAACTAAGAGACTGGCTAGTCGTCTTATTAAATTGAATGAATGAGACACGTTTATATTAATTATGAACTATTGTAATCGACTGGCTGATCCCGAATATCGACATACAAGCACATGCAGGCTTCAATTTATTTATTTATTTATTTACTTATTTTACAAAAGCAGCATGTGTACTTTATGGTCAAGGCATGATTACTCCGTGGTTAGTTTTGATTGTTGCATTACGCTATGTAAGACCTGCAACCTAACTGCACTGGTATCATTGTAGAGTTGTGCATATCGTATCCCGTACGAAAGTACTCATTTGAATGACCATGACCCACGACATGGGATTTCACTTAACGTAGAGACTATTAAGTTAAATAAAATAATTACTGCATGGAGAGAATAGATTCCCGAGTTCTTATATGGCAGCCCTCTTGGGACTAGTAGTGCCCGACAGGCCGGTTGGTCCCCACAGATACTACAAATCTGCCACACGTACAGGAAGCGGTATCTGGTTATATTATCTATTGTATATTGTATATTGATGACGGGTGTCCCGCTGGGACTCGTCTAATTCATGATTGGCGCAATTGATTGACTGGGTAAACTAGCCTTGCTTGCACATAGTAAGAACTGAGGAATCTCCATTGCATAATTCCAGGATAACTTGGAACTCACAGTAGCAAGCCGTAGTAGTTGAATGGCCGTTTAAATTAATTTGTTTGTGTACTGTATGTCCTCTGTTACCTAACTGAGATGATCAGAATGTCAGGACATGACGTGCCAACTTCTGTCCTTGTTTGGTTGGGAGGTTGGTTCGAAGTGTCGTGATACTATGTGAATCCCAGTAGAAAGCAGAGATCTATTTATCATATTTTCTTATTACTGGTTTTAATCCCTCATATCGTGCTTTCTTGCGGTACTTGCTGTTAGAGGTCTAACCTCTCTGGTTTTGCATGGCCAGATTTAGAGCCGGTCCCCGAGGATCCAGCTTACTTCTACCTCCACGATGGTCAACACTAGAAGGATGATCGCAGGAGGGCTCGAGTGGGTTTTCTTACTTCCCCGCTCATTTTGTTAAATACTTTATACTTTGCCGTTTGGTACCGACATGTTAGTCGGATTGTCTTGTACCTACTTTTGCATAATTGTAACTAAGTCAGGCTGCAGCTGATAACAATTGTGTATACTGACTACATCATCTGGCTGTGTTTTGTAAAGCCAGATATCAAGAACATTTTGACTGAGCGTTTGGGACGCCTTACTGCTTTATCTCACATGTTCTCTATTTCTGTTTCTTGTTTGAATGATTGAGACAATAGATGTGAAGTGACCATAGGAGACTTTCATGTAGTATGCACCCCCTCGTCTTGTTAGACAGCATTGATCGTATTATACGGTATTTATCTACCCGTAATACGTAGCTGGCTGAGTCATTCCCCCGCTCTCCAGTATTCTGGTTCTGGGGCGTGACAGCAACCGAACGATTCGTTCTATCGATTTATGAATTCAATTCTTTCCTTACGTTGCATCTCGTGCAACAATTTATCTGATATGCGTCCCACCCCGTGCAACAAATTTTTACTTTCGATATGCGTTGCACATCGTGCTACGATTTATTTTCGACACTTTTATTTTACTTTGTACAACGATTCAATTCCAATTTCCTTTGCACTTCGTGCAACGATTAATTTGATATGCGTTGTACCACGTGCAATAATTTTTACTTTTCAATACGCGTTGCACATCGTGCAACGATCATTTCCGACATTTACCGTACCTCGTACAACGAATTACTCTCGTCTTTCCAAGTCAATGCACAATCCGTTTTAACACATTCGGTATTGGCTTATCACTTCTCACTTTCATTTTAACGCATATTCGCCATTAGTCGTTGCACTTCGTGCATCATTTTATTTCTCATTCAACATGTTATCTTGCGACAATATCTCAAATCGTATTTCACAATTTATTGCGCTTGCAGCAACTAACATCTTTACGGCTCGTTTGCATTCAATGCAATATACCCCTCGCGACTTTCTTGGCAAACATCGTGTAATTTCCAAAACACAAGCGGCAAAATTACACGATTTGTATTAGACTTATTGTATGGAACATCCAGTGCGGCATCGAGTAGAGTCAAGAGTGATATCAAGTGGTGGTGGGCAACTTTTCGAACTGTAATGAAGCGAGCGTCCAGAGGAAATTGAGCCTAGAGCTCTGATACCAATTCGTCACGCCCCGACCCGGAATTACCCGAATCATCGTCCTCGCAGGGGGCGTGATGCCGCACGAGCCTGGAGTTGTGCTCGTGCAAGGCAAGATGACAAGTTCTCAAATGGTTATCTTTTGATTCGATAATAACAACGAAAGGAAACAGAGTATGCGAAACAATTCTCTTTATTAATATTCGAAACTGAGATTACAATGGCTTTCGATAGCCTAACAATACATGCCAGATTGGCTACAACACTCAGGTTCTCTCTTGCCCATAAAGGATTTCACCGTTCCATACATCATGCCTTCTATATCTCGGCCGCATCAATCCAGCTGCGTAGTCCGAGCGTCAATACGATAGCACGCTTCAATGCGCTTCGGCATTCCAAGCCTTAACACGTTCAAGCAACGCTTCGCCGCGAGCAATCCATTCCCTGCATCCTGTATGAAGCTGGTGGGGGATCAGTACGTTCGTCCTCGCATGTACTGAAACAAAGATCATCTTTCCAAACCGACATTTTAATCTTTATGTTGAATCATGCAACTTAGCTTATGATCTTGCTATGTTCTCCTTAGGGTCAATTTTATGGCATCTTCGAAAGCGTAAAGCATGTTATCATAGCAGCATGTTATCGAATTGAATAGGCAAACAAACAAGCAATCTCGTGTTTGATTCGTGGTACGACTTACCAAGTCGACGCACTCGCCCTTGCACCGACGCAAGGTGAATACGCCGTAATCCTTTCCTGTCATGTTATTGTACATCTCTAAGCAGGATCTCTATACGGGATGCATATGCGCCTACACTTTCAATCCATCGTTCCTTAACTATATGAGGGCCGTTGGCTTATCCGCGCCGAAATGGACTAAAGGAGTTCCTTTCTTTTCTCTCTATTTGGTTGGGCTGCCGGGCGTTTCACGGGTTGGGTCACATCCCAAACAACCGAAACGTTCCCGCTACATGCCATCATTTGCGGCTTCTCCCATCTTGTTTAAGGATGTGCGCCTACAAAGATTATCCATCCCTCCGTGGCCAAATCGGTTCCGGGGACCTCCGACATTTAACCGTTTGGGGGGATACTCGTGCACGAGCTATTATCACGATTTAATCTCGAGCCCATTCCAATCGACCATGCAACGCCCTATCATTCAAGTAATCAAATTCAAACAACCAAACATAGTCTTGAGTCCGAGACTCAGACTTATCGTCTCGCATCTCTTTCGTTAGCTTTCTGTGTTCTTACATTTCATACTTCGTTTCAATGATTCAATGGCATCGTGCCTCAACTCAATGCTCGTCAACCGAACGACCCGAGGGTCTTGAACACCTTTCGAGGCACCATGTCATATCCGACAGTTCTGCCACATTCATGCCACAACTATATTCTCTCGCAACGAAGCCATCTTTTATTATCCCATGCGCGTAGGCACGTTTCGACCGTATCCCCATGTTCTATAACTTAGCATTCAATGTTCGGGGCTTGCGCGCTATGACGCTCGCCTATTGTCCTTCAATGTTCTAGCCGTCTAACTCATGCATCAAAGGCACGGTATGGTTCGTGCACTAAGGCACTCGTCGATTACAGTTATCCCATGTTCTTGTGGCTTGCGTACCGAGGCGCTCGCCTTAGCGATATCCAATGTCCCATAGCGACTCGTGCATATTGATGCACGTTTCATTTCAATTGTTCTAACTTAGTGTTCGACTCACACTATGATTTTATCTCCGATCGGCCACGCCCGTGGCGTCGATAGGTTAACTTAGCATACAATGATATATTTGACTTATCGAATGAAGGAGTAAAAAGAAGTCAATCCTCCCACCTTGAGTCGATACGCCTTCGTCATTTCGCCGAGCCGATGCGGCTTGATTCCATAACTTTGTTGCACGGCCACTCTCCTGACTTAGCCATTTGAGCACTTCGTGCTTCATTGCGTTACACGTCCGATTTGCCTTAGCGTGCCTAAGTCTTGGCCCGTCGCAAGGCGACGATTTGATTTCGCGGACCCCTTACTAAATATTGCAAAAGATCGACCTCTAATATTTTCCCGTCAAAGTATAACCTGCACACGAAACCAACTAAAATCAATACTTGCTACGATTCGGACTTGCGCCTTGGTCGATTCGATTTCTTAGAATCTTTGAGCCGATTTCAACGCACTCATCCTTCGGGGCAACGCGGCGCTTCGCATCGATTCAACTCGATGCATTCTTTCGGGACAAGGCAACTCTTCGTATCGACTTAGTTGATGCGTTGTTCGGGACAACTTAACTCTCGTATCGTTTTGCATCGATACATTTTCTTGCGTCAACGCGACTCGTTGAGTCAACGCTTCAGCGTAATGCGCCATACGGAGCGGGGCATTACAGCGACCAAGTGCGTAGGGGCCAATGTGCCGGGGGTGCAGGGTCCAAGTGCGCAGGGTGTCGAGGGCGCAGGGGGTGCAGCCAAGTGCGCAGGGGACAGATGGCGCAGGGGGCTGAGGGCGCAGGGGCCAATGGCGCAGGGGGTCGATGGCGCAGGGGGCCAATGGCGCAGGGGGCCGATGGCGTAGGGGCCAATGGCGCAGGGGGCCGATGGCGCAGGGGGCAGCGCGCTAAAGAGCGCATGCGCCAACGGTTGCCACGGCCAACGCCAAAGGGCACGGCGCGGGGGCAGCACGATGTAGCCAAGCACGCGGGGCGCAGGGCGGCGAAGCGCATGGGCCAGCAGCACGCTAAAGAGCGCGCGCGGGGGAGGAGGTCTTCTTCTCCAACAAGCCGAGAACAACCTCCAAGAACACTAAAAATCCTAATTCCTATAACTTGACCAATTCAAAACCAAATTTGGATTTTCAAGGTTCTAACTTGAGTAAAATTAAATTCTCTTCCACATGGAAGCATCAAAACAAGCAAAAATCTAAGTTTAATAGATCAAAACTAAGAAAATCCGAAAATAGCTAACACTTAGATCTAGAACAATGGAGACTCCAAATCACAAAATGTCAAGTTCTAATGTTGTTCTCCATGGCCTAATCTAGCTAATGGACAAATAAAATATGGTGCTTATTTGTTGGCAAGGTGCACTTGCCTATGGTGTTGGTGGAGGAAGGAGGAAGAAGAAGATGGAGAAATTAATGGAAATTATGAAGGAGAGAGAAAGTTAGGTGGGGATTTAATGAGGTTGGTTGTGGTGGAATGAGGGTGGAGTATAGGTTAAAGTGTTCCATTGGGTTTAAAAATCAACCAAACCAAACCAACCCAACTAAAACCAAGCCGGGCCGAAACCAAAAAATACGAGAAAATCCAAAATTCTACAAGTCGAGAAAAATAAAAATACATGCCAAAAATCCAACTACAAGTAAAATATGAATTATGGGAAATAAGGGTGACACGCATAAGGACCCAGCGCTCTTGAGCCGTATGAGACTCAGTCATGTCCGGCCGCATAAGGCCCGATAATTCTCAGCCGCATAAGCGCATGCCCGTCCGGCCGCATGGACTTCTTCCCCTACTGTCGCATGCGCCCATCCATTCCCAACCGTATGAGGCCCTCCCCTTCCGCTGGCCGCATGAGGCCTGACTTCTTGAGCCACATGCCCCTGCCCCTCCTGAGCTGCATGCCCTCTCCTTTAATGGACGTATGGGGATCCAGTGATCCTGAAGCCGCATATACCCGAACCGTATGGCTCCTCCATAACCTTGTATTTTATGATTTAATTGTTATTTATTTGATTCATTTCTTGCAACCCTCCCTGTAAGTTGGGTCCCTTGACGGAAATGCTTGTGCTATGTTATTTTGTACATACATCATTGAACACGACAGTGACCCATAGTGGTGTACTCCTGACAAGTAACATGACATAATAGTGGCCTACCGTGGCGTACTCCTGACAAGTAACCTGATATGATTTATCCTGATAAGCCGTTGCGATGGCTCCATGACATGACATGACCTGACATGACAAGTATAAATAACCTGGACACCATGGACGATTGTGCTTGTACAAATGAACCAATCTTGTCTTGCATCATGTCTAGGACAGGGACCCCTGAATACCACGGTCAGGGGTACCTACTGAAATAGACTAAGACTAATAACTAGAATAACACAGTAGTCATGAAGAGATTTTCCAGCTACAGACAATCCCGTTACCTGGGAGCGGCTGGGATCTGTAGCCTGCTGTTGAGTAGGGCACATTTTCAGCACACTGTCATGTGTTGCACCCTTCAAGCTACTTAAGGGTACATGCATTTCCTGGACGATGTACCCACATGTATTCAACCCCTAATATTTCGACCTGGGTAACCTGGATGGTCTGCAGGGCTTGTGGCTGTGGAATAATCTTGCTGTATCTTGTTAATAACTAGGCCTGTGATAACCCTAGTTAGTTAAAGTATCAAGCCGTACTCATTGTTTGGCCGTAATTGATTGGATGGCATAACCAGTCTAGTCTTGCCTTGATCCTGTACAAGATTATTACATGACCTGATTTATTATACTATCTTGCCAATAAATGGTGGGAAACCAAGCTCCGTTTAGATGAAGGATTACAACCCCGGTCCTTGTTTCGTTTACGGGTTGTAACCTGGTTATCTAAATAGTTCTATGGTTGTCTTGTCGTATATCATCCTGATTCCTATATACTTCCAGTTCTTACTACTTATTTATATCCTTGTGCTAATTGCTGGTTTTAGTTCCTAAGTGAAGCTTCCTTTGTGGCACTTGCTCTTTCTGGGGTCTGACCCAGCTGGTTTTGTGTGGCCAGATATCAGAGCAACACCAAAGGATCCACCTGTCTTCCAGCCAGATGGTGACCACCAGGAGTAACCAGGGCAACGAGTGGGTTTATTTTGGCTCTCCCACTTTATTATAAAAATATTCTTTTGAGATGTTTAGCCGGCGAGCACGTGTTAGCTCGTATTGCACCTTATTACTGTCTGCCTATAAGCTGTAACACAATTGACAGATCCTAGGGTTGATCATGTATGACTGAACTCTTACTAGTCTTGATATTTTGTACGACTAGCTTCATGATTAGCTGAATATGTAATGTTTGGGACGCCTTACTATTGTATATTTGGTGATCTTACATCTTGTAACTTTACTTGATTGCTTGTGATTGAGACACTAGGCTTGTTCATGACCAAAAGAGACTGATGGCTTGTAGTTAAACCCTCATATATCTAGACAGTCGTGACCGTATGGTGAGATGGATTCTATTTCATTATACGTAGCTGGCTATGTCTACCCCCGCTCTCCAGTATTCTGGTTTTGGGGCGTGACACCGGCGAAGCCCCGCAGCCCTCAATGAGTGGGGCAGAGCACGGCCGGCTGCGGATGAGAAACCAATCCTAACCCCATAGTCAGGACCTCTAGGCCCTCCAAGGCGTCTCCCAGGTTCGTACTCCTAATGAGAAATGTTCCCGCATGTTCTAAGGCTCGTCAACAGTTTTCCTACGGAGCCTTAGCCCCTTTGAACGAAGGAATCCTCAACCAACAGTCGACTTATGCAAGGCCAACCGCCGTTCGAAGCTAAGTCTGGATCCAACATGGTGGTGAAGGGTGCCATGAAGATGACGTGACTCTTCAAAAGAAACTCCCCCTTTATATAGGGCGGGAGTGGTCCAAAACATAGGCCACATGGCCGACGGTCAAAATTCCTACATTAATAGGATAAACCTAGGACTCAGCACGATGAATCTCATTAAATAAAGTTCATTCGACTAAGTCCTAGACTATCCTAGGACCCCTTGAAATTCCCCAAATAATGGTTGCAATTAAGAGGGAGTTGTTCATTAAGGAGCGGTCGTTCATTGCTCTTTAAAAGAAGACGTCAAAGCCAATGCCTTCAATCCAGAGGCGCAGCTACATTCCTGCGCCAACATTAGGCGCAGACTGGTGATGTTTACACACCACCTCAACACCAATAGTGCATCACTCTGTTCTGACCCAGAAGCTTAACTACCTTTCACAAGAGACTTGGAAGACACCGTTTGCCTCCAGCACAAGCCCGACTGCTACTCTAAAGTATAATAAATGGTCTATCTGAAGGCGCAGCCTACTCGTCGCCCTAAAGCATAGTGCCTTTACCCGAAACACAGCCTACTCATTGACCTTAAAAGCACAGAGGCCCAGTTGTCTTTGAATTATAGTCCACTTGTTTCCTTAAAGCACAGAGGTTCCGTCGTCTCCAAAAGCACAGTCTACTCGTCGCCCCAGAAGCACAGCCAGCCTTGCCTGAAGTACAGACGACATGGTCCCACCCAATCGATTTGCTTAAACCGCCTTTCTCAAAGATAGGATTGGGATTGATCAAGTTGATAAATGCAGATTGATTTAAATTTCGGACGAAGATTACGCATAATCTAAATCTAAGATAAAATTCTAAGATTTGCTCGGCTACATCCGAACAAGCAAATCGACACGCGCCATGTGTCACCTCCTTCGGTTATTTTGATAACCACCAGAGATCTCGTTTGAGGGAAATCTCAGCACCCACCACGTGTTAGCGCCACAGAAGCTCGCACCGTGCAAGGATGACATATTCCTTCATATCTTGAAACCCTAATACACATCGCATATGTGCCCCTCTTCCTATAAATAGGAGAGGTTTTCCTCCAATAATAGGATCGACAAGGAGAAGATCAACAGAATTATCAAAATCTTCAACTTCGACGTCCTCCTGATCGGCAACCCTAGAGTTCCATCGAAGGCACCAGAAAGTCAGAGCAAGTCTCATATCATCATCGGATAGTCAACGGAGTAAAGGAGCCGCAACAGTGCTCGATCTCTACCGTCACACTTTTCCAGAAACTTTTGTACTTAGATTTCTTCGCATAAGAATCGATTGTACTCTTTTTTACGTTCATAATATAAAAAGTTTGTTCAACCTTTTGTCATGTCGAACGAGATGGGGACTCTACTGGGGACTACCTTCTCCTCCAACGAGAAGGTGGTGATGCAATCCAATAATGCCTTGCTGGGATCCTTTCAGAAGATGTTTGTCGTACGCTTCGACCAACAAGCTTTTGAAGATCTCCTTTCCGAAGAGAAGTTGAGCCCTTCGAAGCGGTTCGTAAAATCGAAGAAGACTCGATGGACCTGGGTGCCTAAGGCAGTTGCGACGAGCAGCACGACGGAGGGGACTGCGTCTCAAACCCCCCTCGTCGATAAAGCCCCAAAGATCCCTTTGACCGCTGATGTCAGGCCATCTCTCTCATCCCATGCTCGGAAAACGCAGAGAAGATCACGGTTATCCTAAGGCAAGCGTGACAAAGGCGCAACGCCGAAAGAAGCAGATGATGGCTCGTCCGCTCGTCGAGGATGCTGCATCTGTGAGAACTTATGTCTTCGACAAATAACCGGTCCATCAGGTATGGCCATATTGGATTTCGAATACTACACATCATCTAATCGTGGTAGGAGGAGATCCAAGGCAGCACTCGCCCCATGCGATCAAAGTGTTACGCTTATGGCGAACCAGAGGCACGCGTTGACAGTAACGCGCGGAGCTGATGGAAAGCTATACAAGACCATTCCAGACTCTTCGAAGCCTCGTCTGGCGGAACCCCGTCATCCCTTGAGCACCAACTCGCACTACTCAAGGCTGGGGTACGTCATCAGCGACTCTCTGATCGAGGCATACTCGGACCTCACCCACAGGAATTCGAAAGAAGAATGCCTTCTCGATATCTCTTCGGCTGCGTACAGTGCTCCTGTATACACGAAAAATATAGAGGCATGAAGACTTCGTCTGTTTCCTGCGAGCGTAGGACAAAAGAAGAATCTGAGACGAAGATGGTATCTAAATTAAGACCCAACTGTACTCAGATTACCATCAACTGCTGCTGTTGTCAAGCAGATCCATCACCGCCAAAGAGGAGGTCCGTCTTCTAAAGGCTGTGATCGAAAACTTATGAAGAAGAAGAAGAGCTCCGCGTTGCTTCATGCAATATTGCTCGGGACTTTCTGTTCCAGAAGAAGCTATCCAAGAAATCCCTTTCCACGGTTGGCAAGTCCAAATACCGGCCTGGGGGTAGCAAGAAGCCTGTGCCCAAGGAAGGCATGTTCCAACACACGCGCTCCAAGGACGGATCATCGTCACAAGAAGATGGTTCATCGACCGCTGCACTTGCTGGGGGTAGCCAGCCTGCTATGGTATATAATAACCCTTCGTTTCAGTATGACGAAGAGATGTATGACACAGATACTTCTGCGGGCACAAGCAGTCAGAAGATCGGAGGTAGGAACAATATCGAGTCGGAGGATGCTCGCAACTTACCCATCTTTCCATAAGACGATGAGCACCAGTACTCCGAACCAGAAAGTGAAAGGTCTACCACCCCTTCTACTTACACGCACATAGCATCTGTGCACATGACGACTGATGACAACAAAAAATCAAGCGAAAGTGCTGATCAGCAGACACGCATTGAGGCTCTCGAAAGAAGTTTTAACGTGTTGAACATATCCATGTAGACTTTAGCCTCTATCGTTCTGGAGATCAAGGACAGATTGGTTCCCAATGCCTCTACATCAGCAGCTCCGACAGTTCGTAAGCGGTCATAAACCTAGTCGTGCAGTCATCGACCACTCCGTCGACCATCAATCCAGCAGTATCCAACAAAATACAGCAAGCACTCGAGGAGTTATACGCTTGCCATGATGCCAAAGAAAAGTGAGCCACACTCCGAAAGATGGGCATCTGGCAGCCTTATCCTGCTGAATGGGACAATGTGGTTTATCCTCTCAAATATAAACCACAGACTATCACCCCTTATGATACTAAGGAGTCACCCAGACGATACTTAAGGTACTTTGCCTCAACAATATGACACCTGCCAACGGACGACGCCCTTCTTACCAGCATCTTCGTTGGAGCTCTATAGGGGTGGCCTATGAATGGTTCTGCAGTTTGCCCGACAACTGCATTAAATCCTTTGAAGACCTGAAGAACATGTTCCTGGAACGGTTCTACGAAGGAGGGCTGGACATGATGATGTCTACTCTCATGGACATCATTCATAAAGAAAAAAAGCTCGTATGAGCGTACATTGAACGCTTCTACTAGGCTGCCCTAAGGCTACCTCCAGGCATGCCTGAGCCCATGCTTATGGATTCATGCCGCAAGAAATATGCTCTCTGCCATCAAACTGTGGCACAGTACTCTGTCACGACCCGCATCCGCTTTCGGATACAAGACGAGCCCAAGCCCAGCCTACGCCGCAGTATCGGCGGTAGAATGCTGTCTATAACTCACAAGTCACGACAGTCTAGAATCTCATGGTGATCTATATCTCATCCATAGAATAATCAAGTCACAACCAAGATCAATGAATTAGACATAAAACTGAACAAAAATAAATATAATTGAATGTCTCCAAGAATCAATGTCACATCCGGTGGACACAAGAAAGAGAAAAATATATGAAATATACCATCTGAATACAACCTGCTAATCAAGGCGACCTCAACTGCAAAGCACTGCGGTCTGATGCTGCCTCAAACCTCTTGTCTGCTCCTGACTCAAACTCGGCTAAACTTAAAGAGATCATCAGGTCCTCAGAGGATATAGCAAGATACATATAAACATGCCTATCTAACAGTTTTATCATGCGTAAGAAAATAAGAAAGGAAAACAGAACACGACAAGTGGCTACGAATACGAACACTAGAACAACTACACAAAAATGAACTGTCGGGTAAACAATGAATACGAGATCAATGGAAAACCAAACCCTCATCCCGAGTGTGGACTCACGGGTTTGAACTAAATACTGACCCTCGTCCCAAGTGTGGACTCTCTGGTTAGCTCACGGCAAATATCTTCATCCCGAGTATGGACTCTCTGGTGCCAATGAACACGACAAACACCCTCGTCCCATGTGTGGACTCTCTGGTGTACTGATCAACCCTCGTCTCGAGTGTGGACTCTCTGGTCGTGTAAAACAATAATCAAGGATTTAGCAATTTACTACATGCACTCGTTCTATGACATGACTCAATCAAGGTACTGGTAAGAAACTCCAAATATGAACCACAAGGCCAAGCATGAACACGGCTATATGCAATAAAAATAACTCAACAGAATGTAACACGAAGAGCACATGTCCACAAAAAATCAAAGACTGAAAAATAAAATAAAATACATGTAAATAAAACTGTAAAGGGAGGTAAGGTATACTTGCCTTAGGTCCTGAGCTGCTGGCATGGGTTAAGAATCCGTATCAAGGTCCAAGTAGCCTGTTTTGTACATTTACAATGTCAATAAAGGGATTAAGATAAGGAATACTCTATTCACTAGTTTCTTAGCCTAAGATTTAGTCTAGTTTGGTTACTTTATGATTCTAACCTTGTTCTATGCCTCCTTCTAGACATGTCAAGTTAAATCCTATTTACATGTTTATCCATATAGTAGTCTTATTAGTGTACTATTGCATTGAGTGGCAATACTGTTATAGAATAGTATACTATTAACCTTCTATTACTCTATACTATGTGTATACCCTTGCTAACGGTATATTGGTGCTGCTCAAGAGTTAAATGACATATGTATACAGCCTCTTGTACTACCATTCCTAGTCACCTGGCTTATAAGTCACCTGCACCTATCCAAGGCATACTACTTGTTATAGTCTTTTATACCATTCCCTTGAATTACTTGTAGCTGGCATCAAAGCCTAGGCTAGAGGCTATTTCCCTTTACATATTCTGTTCCCAGAAAATCCCTACACATGACTCTTAGCATTCACTGAGATGCATACTATGTTTCAGCCCTGTTGGACCTACAGACTACCCATGATACAAAGTCTTAACTGATACTACAATCCAAATGTGTACTAGTAAAATAGGAATAGGAGTGGGACTGAAATGTTCTCTTGGGACTGAATCATAGGTCCAATATAATTTGATATATAGGACTGCACATATGAAATATGGACTGTTTCAAATGAATGCAGAGGACATCAACCAAGTTTTGGACATCTGCTCATTATAATACCTATTGACTGAACATTAACCACCATCTGGATAGAAAATGTCAAGTCATAATGCATCCTAATAACAAATATCAAATTCGATACCAAGTGTAAATTTCCATGTATAATGGTATGGACACCTAGGTACCCTATACCTGTATCAGTGACTCTGCAACTATCTACCTGGGTTACTCTGTGAAGATGAGGCAAAGTATAAACCTGAGAGTGTGTACATTATCCACACCTGGGTTCTGTATCAACTTCTTATTTGATACTAGAGGGCAACTAACATGTTAGTCCCAACTAAAACATGGGAACTAATATATCAGTACTTAATATATCCTTAATGCATTATCACTCTATACCTAGCCACGAGAACTGGAACCCACATGTAATCCCTAGGTAAGCCTAGGTTAATAACACACAACCATTTCATATTTTTAGGTGTCTAGTTCTCTACTTATTGTTCACAACAGGTAAGGCTGCTATTTTGTCTTCCCTGTCAACTAATACTAGCCTAGCAGTAATGGCTTCTTGAACCTGCACATGGACTATGCCAATGACAGGAACCCACATCTCTTCTATTGATGCTAACTGATACATTGACAACTAATACCTGTGTATAATCTTAGGATAATAATGCCAACTGTACAAGTGAGTACATTAGTACCTGTCAAGGCTATGCAATCTATATCTGTACAAGTGAGTACATGTGTACCTGTCAAAGCTATGCAAATCTGTACAAGTGAGTACATGAGCCATGCATCCAGTATTTAACCCTATCTGCTATCCTGGCTATATGCTCCTACTAGAATAGGGCAACGTACAGGGGATAGAGCACTGTACCAGAGATAAGTAGTATACATCTAACATTATAACATGGGTTGTACTCATGCCAAGGGGACTTTTCCTCTACTGACCCCAGGCATTAGCTATTTGTGATACCTGTTGTCCGTATTACATATTTTTGGAATACGTGTACGTATCTTGAACCATATTATATATTTTTTGGCTTGGTTCGGCTTGGTTCGGCTTGGGTTGCTTATTGGTTCATCATGAACCAAGGGGTGAACCCTTACCTACCACCACCACTACCATTTATTAACCCCCACTTCTTTCTCTCTCTTTATTACTTTCTTCTTCTCCTCCATTAACTCCTCACCAACCTTTGAGAGAGAGAGAGAGATCTAGGCAAGTGCATCTTGCTTCATGGAGGAACCCAAAATTTTTTGTTCTATTCTCTTCTTCACAGCATTCTAAAGCACTTTAGTTCTTGGCATTTCTAAATTCCATGGCTCATTGCTTGTAGATCTAAGTTTATGTCATTTTTGGATTTCTTAGGTTTTGATCTATTTAATCTTGTTATTTTCAAGTTTTGATGGTTCCATGTTGTAGAGGATTTCATTCTGCCCCAATTTGACCTATGAAAGTTCGGATTTGGACTCTGGATGAAGATTTTATGAAGCTTGGAAGCCATGGCTTGCATGGTTCTTCTTCTTGGAATAATGGAGAAGAAGGACAGTACTTAGCCGCATGACTTCTCATGCAGCAAGTTTCCTTCTAGCCGCATGAGCAATTGAACTTAGCCGCATGCGGCTGACTCTTCCCAGCCGCATGAGATGTTTCTCCCGCTGGCCGCATACACCCCTGATCGAATCCAGCCACATGGGCTCCTAACTGAGCCGTATGCGCCCCTCTTCCATTTCTAGCCGTATGAGGCTCCGCTCATTCTCATCCGTATATGCCTCTACTTACTTCCAGCCGCATATGGACCCGCTCCCCACGAGCCGCATGGATCCACATCCCCGCCAGCCGCATAGGCCTTCTTCCCTGGCCGTATGGGACTTAGTTCATTCCCAGCCGCATAACTCCTGTCCCCTACTTAGCCGCATGAACTCAAAATTCTGGGCCGCATGAACCCACGTCGACTCAGCCGCATGGACTCATTTCTTTGAGCCGTATGGCTTCCTCCCGTACCTTGTCTGGTTATTTAATTATTATTATTATTATTATTATTATTACCATTATGCTCATATCTTGTAACACTCAGTATAACTTGGGTCTCTTGATTGAATGATTGTACTATGCTATCCTGCACTTCTAACCCAAATACGGCAGTGATCCGTAGTGGTACACTCTTGACAAGTAATATGACATGATAGTGGCCCACCGTGGCACACTTTTGATAAGTAATCTGACATAATTTATCCTGATAAGCTATTACGACGGCTCCATGACATGACATGACATGACAAGTATAAATAACCTGGACACCGTATGCGATTGTGCTTGTACAAATGAACCTGTCTTGTCTTACATCATGCTTAAGATGGGACTCCTGAGTACCACGGTCAGGAGTACCCTCTGAAATGGACTAAGGTTAATAACTAGAATAACACAGTAGTCATGAAGAGATTTCCCAGCTATAGGCAATCTCGTTACCTGGGCGCTCTTGGGATCTGTAGCCTGCCGTCGAGTATGGCACATTTCCAGCACACTGTCATGTGTTGCACCCTCTAATTCACCTAAGGGTACATGCATTTCCTGGACGATGTACCCACCTGAATTCAACCCCTAATATTTTAACCTGGATAACCTGGATGGTCTGTAGGGCTTGTGGCTGTGGAATAATCTCGCCGTATCTTATTAGTAACTAGGCCTGTGATAACCCTAGTTAGTTAAAGTATCAAGCCGTACTTATTGCTTGGCCGTGATTGTTGAATGGGGAATAATCAGTCTAGTCTTGTCTTGATCCTGTACAAGATTGATACATGTCCTAATTTTCTTATATTATCTTGCTGATAAATGGAAGAAACTAAGTTCGGTTCAGATGAAGGGTTACAATCCCGGTCCTTGTTTAGTTTAAGGGTTGTAACCTGGTTATCTGAATGGTTCAATGGTCATCTCACCGTATATCCTCGTGATGCTATATCTTTCCAATTTTACTATATTATTATTATCTTCTGTGCTAATTACTGGTTTTAGTTCCTAAGTGAAGCTTCCTTTGTGGCACTTGCTCTTTCTGGGGTCTGATCCAGCTGGTTTTGTATGGCCAAATTTCGGAGCAGCTCCAGAGGATCTACCGACCTTTCAGCCCGATGGTGACCACCAGGCGTAACCAGGGCAACGAGTGGGTTATTTTTTGGCTCTCTCACTTTATTATAAAAATATTCTTTTGAGGTGTTTAGTCGACGAGCACCTGTTTAGCTCGATTGCACCTTTCTTTACTGTTTGCCTACGGGCTGTAATATGTTTGACAGATCCTAGGGTTGATCATGTATGACTTAACTCTTGCTAGTCCTGACATTTTGTAACGACTAGCTTCATGATCAACTAAATATGTAATGTTTGGGACGCCTTACTATTGTATATTTGGTGATCTTACATCTTGTAACATTTATTTACTTACTTGTGATTGAGACATAGGCTTGTTCATGACCTTTAGAGACTGTTGGCTTGTAGTTAAACCCTCATGTATCTAGACAGCCGTGACCGTATAGCGAGGTGGGTTGCACTTCTATATACGTAGCTGGTTATGTCCGCTCCCGCTCTCCAGTATTCTGGTTCTGGGGCGTGACATGGTTTAAGTGGTGGCCCATGCAGGCCTTGTAAATCAAGATATGTGAGGGTTTATCGAATAGATGTCTCAATCAGTACTCGCCCTTGATCTCTGTTCGTATCCTCTTGATTCCTGAAAATTCTTGTCCTGATCACATGCTTGTATCGTTGATCTGTCCTGGTCCTTCCTTATTGTTCCCCATGTCGTCTTCTTCAGCGATATTGTACCTGGCCCTGCCGATCAGCAAGGCAGAGCACCTCCCGTTGGCCAGCAGCAACCTGGAAATCAAGCTCAGCATTTAGGAGTGGCCTCCAGAGTTGTGCCTTCTGGAGGAGAGCCACCAGTCCAGCCAGTTCAGTCTACAGAACCTGATGATGGCACTTTGGTGGGTCTCATCAGGACCTTGATAGCTTTCCAAGATCGTCGAGGAGATGCCTTGCACCAGACAGTGACAGATACTCTGACCAGAGGAGGTCATCAGGGTAATAGTGCGGCCAACAGCTTCAAGCGCTTGAACCCTCCCTTCTTCGATGGCAGCGAAGATGCGATCGTCGCAGATGCTTGGCTTCAGGACACATAGGTGATTCTAGAAGCAGCCAGAACCCCAGAAGACGAGTAGGTGGCCGTGGTGTGCCTGCAGTTATTGGATTTGGCCCGCAGCTGGTGGGCAACGCAGGCAGTTATATTAAGAGCTCCTATTGCTTGGGCAGTATTCAGAGAGAGATTCCAGACCAAGTATTTCGATACTGTAGCTCGGTACGATCTACAAACGAGGTTCACCAATCTGAAGCAGATGGACCGGACGGTCGATGGATATACGGCCGTGTTTTCTAGACTCAGTCGGTTTGCTCCTACTTTGGTGGCAACCGAGTATGATAGAGCTCAGCAATTTCAGCAGGGGCTTCACTTGGAGATTTTATTGGCAGTTGAGCAGTTTGAGTATCAGACTTTTGATGCAGTCTTGAGAGCAGCTATGAGGCATGAGTATACCTCCCAGAGGATCATGGATAGGACCGAAGATCGGAAGCGATCCTACAGCCAGATGAACCAGTCATCAGCACCAGCCCCGGCAGCCAGGGCTTTGACTATTGGAGCTCCGAGGTGGGCAGCCTCAGTGACGTCGGTTCAGCATTCAGCCCCAACGTACCCTCAGCAGCAGAAGCATAAGCCCTCTTCCGCAGTGGGATGTTCGTATTGTGGGAAGCCAGGACATGTGGTAGCAGAATATCGCAGAGCACAGGGATTGTGCCTGGCTTGTGGAGCAGCAAATCATAAGGTTGGATCCTGCCCGAATATGGGTGGTTCATCATCGTCCAACCTTTCTAGCTCTTCGGTGAGAGGACCAGCACCAGTCCAGCAGCAGCAGTATCAGCCTCAGAGGCCCTTGCCGCCTCAGTCCCAGGCATTCCAGCAGCAGAACATCCAGCAGCATGCACAAGCTCACGCCCAGATCCAGAATAGGCAGAGAGGTTTCCAGCAGAGGGGACCCGCACCCAGAGGGCATGGTCAGGTTATAGTGATGACCGTAGAGGAAGGATTGGCACCAGAAGAGGTAGTGGCAGGTACTATTTTCGTCAATTCCTTTCCAGCTTCAGCTTTATTTGATTCTGGTGCCTCGCATTCATTTATGTCTGTACGATTCGCGATACGGATAGGATTGGAGCTCGAGTCATTATCAGTAAGACTCAATATACTTACTGGTAACGGACTTGTGGGAGTAGATAGAGTATTTTTTTCGTATCGGATCGTAGTTAGCGGTAGAGAATTTCCCGCTAGATTGATAGAATTCCCGATGGCTGATTATGATATGGTGTTAGGGATGGATTGGTTGAGAAACCAATATGCTAGGATAGACTGCCATATTGGCAGGGTTGTTTTTAGCGTTCCAAGCAAGCCAGAGTTTTCTTTTTCCCGAGGCGAAGTAGAGCCTTCTCCTCCAGTATTGCGGATGGCCGTAGCAGCAGTGCAGTTACCCCGGATAGTTGAAGAGTTCCCGAATATTTTCCCAGAAGAGCTTCCAGGGATGCCGCCAGAGCGGAAGATCGAGTTCACCATTGACTTGATTCCCGGGACAGCCCCAGTATCAGAGAGAGTCTACAGAATGGCACCGTCAGAGTTGGAGATATTGTACAAGATGATTGAAGAACTTAGAACCAAGGGATTCATTCGTACTAGTGGATCACCTTGGGGAGCCCCGATGCTTCTTGTGAAAAAGAAGGATGGTACGTCCAGGTTATGTGTAGATTATCGTACCTTGAACTCAGTGACAATCAAGAACATATACCCTCTCCCGAGGATAGATGACTTGTTTGATCAACTCAAGGGGCATCAGTGTTTTTGAAGATCGACTTGCGCTCAGGGTACCATCAGATCAGAGTCAGAGATCAGAACATCCCGAAAATAGCTTTTAGATCGAGGTATGGGCATTGGGAGTTCCTTGTTATGCCGTTTGAAGTAACCAATGCGCCAGTTGTATTCATAGAACTCATGAATCGCATCTTCATACCTTATTTGGATCAGTTCATGATTGTGTTCCTAGATGACATCTTGGTCTACAACAAGAGTGAAGCGGAGCATGAACAGCATCGCCGAGTTGTTCTTCAGATTCTCAGGGAGCACCAGTTATATGCCAAGTTCAGTAAATGCGAGTTCTGGCTCGATCGTTTTTCGTACTTGGGTCACATCATCACCAGAGGAGGAGTAGAAGTGGATCACCAGAAGGTCGTGGCTATTGAGTCGTGGCCGGTGCCTAGCACAGTTGCAGAAGTTCGCAGTTTTCTTGGCTTGGCCGGCTACTACCGACGATTTGTTTTAGACTTTGCTCAGATTTTAGCACCATTGACCCAGTTGACCCGCAAGGAGGTGCAGTTTACTTGGACAGCAGAATGCCAGGATTCTTTCGAAAAGTTGAAGCGAGGATTGATTACAGCTCCTATTCTCATGCTTCCAGATGGGACCGGAGGATTTTCAGTATATTGTGATGCTTCAGACAGAGGCTTAGGATGTGTTCTGATGCAGCATGGGAAGGTAATAGCTTATGCGTCACATCAACTTTGTGATCATCAGAGGAATTACCCGACCCATGACTTGGAGCTGGCAGCAGTAGTGTTTGCACTTATGTTATGGAGGCACTATTTGTATGGAGATAGGGTGGAGATTTTCACCGACCACAAGAGCCTGAAGTATGTGTTCACTCAGAAGGATCTCAACATGCGTCAGAGGAGATGGCTAGAGCTACTTATAGATTATGATGTCAACCTGCAGTATCATCCTGGGAAGGCCAACGTTGTTGCAGATGCGTTGAGCAGGAGAGCCGGAGTTTACTTCCTAACAGCGCAACCAGAGCTGTTAGCAGATCTTCAGAAGATGGGTATCAAAGTTGTTCTCCCTTCCAGTGTGGCATTGATGGTCAGTATGCAGGTTCAGTCCACTATAGTTGAGAGGATCAAGATGGTTCAATCAGCAGATTCTAAGCTTCAGCGACTCAGAGCAGAGTATAAGGCAGGACGGCGACCAGAGCTATACATTCATGAAGATGGTACACTTAGGCATGGTAATCGTCTTTGTGTACCCAGTGGGGATATCAGACGGGAGATCATGGCAGAAGCTCACAGTTCTCAGTATTCCATTCATCCCGGGGGTACGAAGATGTACCGCGATATTCGTCAGCACTTTTGGTGGAATGGCATAAAGAGAGAGATAGTCCGGTTTGTCTCTCGATGTTTGGTTTGCCAACAAGTTAAAGCTGAACATCAGAGGCCAGCTGGACTTCTTTAGCCCTTGCCGATTCTAGAATGGAAGTGGAAGCATGTGACTATGGATTTTGTGACTGGGTTACCTAGATCCCCAGCTGGTCGAGATGCTATTTGGGTTATAGTTGACCGGCTCACGAAGGTGGCTCACTTTCTCCTATACAGAGTTGGTCAGTCGACGGCTCAGCTAGCAGAGATGTACCTCAGGCAGATTGTCAGATTGCACGGTATGCCAATCAGTATCACCTCGGACCGAGATTCCAGATTTACGTCTCACTTTTGGCGTAGCTTGTAAGAGAGTTTGGGAACTCATCTCTAGTTCAACTCAGCATACCACCCGCAGATGGATGGTCAGTCGGAACGTACGATCCAGACCCTTGAAGATATGTTGCGGTCCTGTACACTTAACTTTGGTGGTTCGTGGGAAGATCACCTACACCTGGTGGAATTCTCGTACAACAACAGCTTCCAGGCCAGTATCCAGATGGCACCGTTCGAGGCACTGTATGGTAGAAAGTGCAGATCCCCGCTAGCTTAGAATGATATCGGAGAGCGACAGATGCTCAGTCCAGAAATGATTGTTCAGACCGTTGAAGTGGTCAAGAGAGTCAGAGATCATCTTCGTGTTGCCCAGGATCGCCAGCGCCATTGAATCGATTCACATCGATGCCCTCTTGAGTTTTCGGTCGACGACCATGTATTTCTGATAATTTTGCCTAACCGTGGCATCATTCGTTTCGGTGTACGGGGAAAGCTTAGGTATATAGGACCGTTCGATATTCTGGAGCTAGTAAGAGATGTATCATATCGTCTCGCTCTTCTGCCGTCTCTAAGCGAGGTGCATGATGTGTTCCATGTATCTCAACTGCGACGGTATATCCCGGACCCAAGCCACATCCTGGATCATTCGAAATTGGTTGTTGGTACCAACCTTTTGTATGAGGAGAGGCCCGTATCTATATTGGACCGGAGAGAGAAGATGCTCAAGAACAAGACTGTCAAGTTAGTTCGAGTTGCTTGGGGTCATCACTCTTTGGGAGAGTCAACGTGGAAGCGTGAGAATGATATCCGATCGCGATATCCCGACCTGTTTGACTCGTGAGATATAATATCTTTCTTATGCCTCATGCCATCGATTCCTTGCTTGCATGATTGATTGATTGATTACCTAGTATAGCTAGCCTGTGATTAATATAGCTTGTCCTTGCTACTCTAGCCTCTTGATTTAATTTCGAGGACGGAATTCTTTTAAGGTGGGTAGAGTTGTGATGTCTGTTGTTCATATTACATATTTTGTAATACGTGTATGTATCTTGAACCGTATTGTATGTTTTCTGGCTTGGTTCGGCTTGTTTGGGTTGGCTTGGTTCGGCTTGGGTTGCTTATTGGTTCATCATGAACCAAGGGGTGAACCCTTACCTACCACCACCACAACCATTTATTAACCCCTACTTCTTTCTCTCTCTTCATTACTTTATTCTTCTCCTCCATTAACTCCTCACCAACCTGTGAGAGAGAGAGAGAGATCTAGGCAAGTACATCTTGCTTCATGGAGGAACCCAAATTTTATTGTTCCATTCTCTTCTTCACAGCATTCTAAAGCACTTTAGTTCTTGGCATTTCTAAATTCCATGGCTCATTGCTTGTAGATCTAAGTTTATGTCATTTTTGGATTTCTTGGGTTTTGATCTATTTAATCTTGTTATTTTCAAGTTTTGATGGTTCCATGTTGTAGAGGATTTCATTCTGCCCCAATTTGACCTATGGAAGTTCGGATTTGGACTTTGGATGAAGGTTTTATGAAGCTTGGAAGCCATGGCTTGCATGGTTCTTCTTTTCGGAATAATGGAGAAGAAGGACAGTACTTAGCCGCATGACTTCTCATGCGGCAAGTTTCTTTCTAGCCGCATGAGCAATTGAACTTAGCCGCATGCGGCTGACTCTTCCCAGCCGTATGAGATGTTTCTTCCGCTGGCCGCATACACCCCTGATCGAATCCAGCCGCATGGGCTCCTAACTGAGCCGCATGCACCCCTCTTCCATTTCTAGCCGCATGAGGCTCCGCTCATTCTCATCCGCATATGTCCCTACTTACTTCCAGCCGTATATGGACCCACTCCCCGTGAGCCGCATGGATCCACATCCCCGCCAGCCGCATAGGCCTTCTTCCCTGGCCGCATGGGACTTAGTTCGTTCCCAGCAGCATAGCTCCTATCCCCTTCTTAACCGCATGAACTCGAAATTCTGGGCCGCATGAACCCACATCGACTTAGCCGTATGGACTCATTTCTTTGAGCCGCATGGCTCCCTCCCGTACCTTGCTTGGTTATTTAATTATTATTATTATTATTATTATTATTATTACCATTATGCTCATGTTTTGTAACACTCAGTATAACTTGGGTCTCTTGATTGAATGATTGTACTATGCTATCCTGCACTTCTAACCCAAATACGGCAGTGACCCGTAGTGGTGCACTCTTGACAAGTAACATGACATGATAGTGGCCCGCCGTGGCGCACTCCTGACAAGTAACCTGACATGATTTATCCTGATAAGCTGTTGCGACGGCTTCATGACATGACATGACATGACATGACAAATATAAATAACCTGGACACCGTGGGCGATTGTGCTTGTACAAATGAACTTGTCTTGTCTTGCATCATGCTTAGGATGAGACTCTTGAGTACCATGGTCAGGAGTACCCTCTGAAATGGAAGGTTAATAACTAGAATAACACAGTAGTCATGAAAAGATTTCCCAGCTACAGACAATCCCGTTACCTGGGCGCTCTTGGGATCTGTAGCCTGCCGTCGAGTAGGGCACATTTTCAGCACACTGTCATGTGTTGCACCCTCTAAGTCACCTAAGGGTACATGTATTTTCTGGACGATGTACCCACCTGAATTCAACCCCTAATATTTCGACCTGGGTAGCCTGGATGGTCTGCAGGGCTTGTAGCTGTGGAATAATCTCACTGCATCTTGTTAGTAACTAGGCATGTGATAACCCTAGTTAGTTAAAGTATCAAGCTGTACTTATTGCTTGGCCGTGATTGTTGAATGGGGAATAATCAGTCGAGTCTTGTCTTGATCCTGTACAAGATTGATACATGTCCTAATTTTCTTATATTATCTTGCTGATAAATGGGAGAAACCAAGTTCGGTTCAGATGAAGGGTTACAATCTCGGTCCTTGTTTGGTTTAAGGGTTGTAACCTGGTTATCTGAATGGTTCCATGGTTATCTCACCGTATATGCTCGTGATGCTATATCTTTCCAGTTTTACTATATTATTATTATCTTCTGTGCTAATTGCTGGTTTTAGTTCCTAAGTGAAGCTTCATTTGTGGCATTTGCTCTTTCTGGGGTCTGACCCAGCTGGTTTTGTATGACCAGATTTCGGAGTAGCTCCAGAGGATCTACCGACCTTTCAGCCCGATGGTGACCACCAGGCGTAACCAGTGCAACGAGTGGGTTATTTTTTTTGGCTCTCCCAATTTATTGTAAAAATATTCTTTTGAGACATTTAGACGACGAGCACCTGTTTAGCTCGATTGCACCTTTCCTTACTGTCTGCCTACGGGCTGTAACATGATTGACAGATCCTAGCGTTGATCATGTATGACTTAACTCTTGCTTGTCCTGACATTTTGTAACGACTAGCTTCATGATCAACTAAATATGTAATATTTGGGACGCCTTACTATTGTATATTTGGTGATCTTACATCTTGTAACATTTATTTACTTGCTTGTGATTGAGACATTAGGCTTGTTCATGACCTTAAGAGACTATTGGCTTGTAGTTAAACCCTCATGTATCTAGACAGCCGTGACCGTATAGCGAGGTGGGTTGCACTTCTATATACGTAGCTGCTATGTCCGCCCCCGCTCTCCAGTATTCTGGTTCTGGGGCGTGACACCATCTGATCCTGGTGCTTTGGTGTGTAATACCTCTATGCCTAAGTTATATTGTACTAATCTGGGTATTCTACTTGAAATCCTGGTGCACTAACCACCCTTATGCAAGGCAGGTGGTTCCCTGTTTTCAGGGGAAAAGCTGGCATATGGCATTGGGGTTGCCACCTGCTACCAAGTGAGACCTAAATACAACTTCTATAAGGAAATAACTGATATATGATAGGGACTACCATACTAGTATCCTCTTGATATAAGAGAACATATACACCAGTATCTATTTGGTACCAATGGAAATCTAATGTGTCAGGACCCATTTGTTCCTACATCCCCTGATACTGATGCATGTCCTGCATCTATAACCTATGATATATGCATGGACTGATGCAGGCCTGCAACTGACATCTCCCTGCACCTGGACAAAAACCTGAAACCTTTATGGCATTCCCATGTACAAGGTAGTGTCTGCTCTTCAATAGTTAATTAACTACATGGTTATTCGAGTGTGGTCTACACCTTTGTATCAGTTAGATTGCAAAGGACAGTCCACAAGTCTAAGTCGATAGTAAATCAAGGAAGACTTATGGGGACTTGATGTACCCTTGAATCCTTGGTCCTTTGGCAATGTCTACAGTGTTTCCTACCTCAGTACTGTGTCTTTCCTTTAGGCTCTTCTAGGAATTTTATCAAACACAAATCAATCCAAACCCAACTTGCTAATGACAGAAAAATCAGATGGTTGGTGATTACCTCTTGATATAGATGACAGGTTTGGATGGCCTCTCGATCGAATTGGAGCCCCCTTCTATTCCTTCCCAGGTTTCCTTAATGAGAAAGGAGTAGGCAGCTAGGGTTTGGGAATTGAGGAATTGGCCGACCTTGGAATCCTTTATACAAGGAATTATGATAGGATCGGCTATGAATTTGAATCAAACTCAGGATTTTGAATCACTAAAGGATAAGAAGAGGAAATTCGAATCCCTATTTGGTTCTAGCTGCTATCTTGGTCGTGGGAAAGATTTAAATTCAAAAAGTTTTCAATTAAGTCCTCCAACAATCTGAATTTACACCCCCTCCCTTCCTATAATAAACCAATTTTGATATTCATTTAGAAATATCTACAATTCAAAAGTCACTATCTTTGGTCCAATTAATAATAAACAAAAAATAATAAATTTACTAAAAATATAAATTCAGGACAGGGGTTTACATGCTCCCTGCACCGAGTGGACGCCCTTCATTACTGAAGCAGACGTAGCTCAGAAGAAGGCACAGGACGTACAACTCCTAGGTCTAAACTTTTACCTCTATTAAAGATAAAGGAAAGCGAGTAAGAGATGGTAAAGGTAAGCAAGCTATGGCCGTCAATATTACAAAGGGTCCAGCACTCGTGAGCTCTAAGCCAGCCGAAGCGCAGAAGCCGAAGGAAACCTACTCCTTCAATGACGAAGACGGTAGGCTGCAGCTTCAGCCTCCCAAGCATCCTAACGAAGTATGAAAGGTAGATAATCCTAAGTACTGCCATTACCACAAGTACATCCACCATTCAACATGCGACTGCTACGTATTGAAAAGACAGATTCAACGTCTTATCGATGCCAAAGTCATCTCCCTCGATTACGAAAAAAGACTGTAATGGCCAACATGGGCACGATACAGTTTGGGAGCTTCCCGATAGTCGAGACTCAAGACGACGTCGTCCTTATCCTAAACGCAATGATAGAAGTCGTCAACCTTCCACCCGCCAAGGACAATGCTTAGGGCCTCATCCCCTTTACAATACCACAAGGTGAAGTGATGTGGGTTCATCCAGATCTCACTCCTGACATGACTGCGCCAGCAGCATGCCCGGCTAAAGAAAGGAAGGTCAGGACATGTTGTATAGTCTCCTCCTCGGCAGAATACACTAGGGTGACCACTTGTTCGGCTCTACAGCGAGAGAAAAACCAGGCTCCTGATGAAGAGATGCCCCCACCGGCACACATTCTACTCCTGATACAGTACAAGCCGGACCTTCTCAACCTCCTGCTGCAGATAAGCAGAAATAGAAGGAGGTCCACTTCGATAAGCCTCTACGAAAGGATTCGGCAGTAGGCCCGATCAACCCCTACAACTTCGATAGACTGGCGCAGCTGGCCAACACGCTGGCTCGGTTATCACTCTTCGAGCTTCTCCAGCTCTCCAAAATGACTCTGGACGCCCTGAACGAGGCACTACAAAATGCAGAGGCTTACGTCGCGCAGGTGAAACAACCCAAGGAAGACCCTATGGCATGTACCCATTGCCATAGCGTGGTCGAGGTGATTCCTAACATCACCTTCGCGCAGCACGATATACTGCTAAAGAACAACCGGCACAACCACCCATGTACTACACAAGATACGTGGGTTCCATCAAGGTCAATCGTATTCACATCGACCCAGGCTCATCGCTCAGCATCATCCCTCAAAGTCTGCTCCAAGCTTTAGGGATCCCGATGTACCGTCTCACGGCATCGAACACCACCATCCGCGGCTTCAACACGGGAAAGAGTGAGCCGCTGGACAAGATCCGATTGAAGTGCCAAATAGGTGATCTTCACACTGAGGATACCTGTTATGTCATCGATACAGACATAAACTACAACATATTGCTTGGACGGCCATGGATCCATGAGTGCATGATCGTCCCCTCCACCATTCACCAGTGTATGAAGTACGTGGCCAGTGACGCGATCGTCAAGACAGAATTTGCTGATATCGATCCGTTCTGAGGTCTCAAAGCATACTGTACGGATGCCGATCTGTAGCCGATCTGTACAAACCACTCTATTGGGATGACGAGTCCAACGATGTCAATGACGAAGCATAAGCTGCAGCCATCACGGAAGGACCCATGAGGGTTCGACTGAAAGGGAAGCCACCTAAGACTCCAGCCCCCTGGTTATCAAACTCCGAGGCAAGGCTCCAGAACGGCCGCCTCCGACGGCATCAAGCCAGGAGCCCCTGCAAATAAAGCTCTCCCGAAAGGCCCCGACACCCGCTTCAAAGCCGCATGATACTCTGGCTGCGCCTCCCATAGGGTTCAAGATGAAGTAAAAATCTTCTCCACCTTCTTCTGTAGCAGCTCTTGTCCACGAGGAATTACAAGATGACGTCTGCGCCAATACCAAGGCATAGTCTTTAGATGATGTAATCCCTCGGGATAAAATTTTGTATTATATTAATAGAAAGTTGTCTTCGAATTACCCTTATGCGCATTGGAACACTAGGTACTTCTTAGACAACGCTCTATGTACTCTACAAACGCAAGTGACAACCTCCAACCTTGTAAACCGAGTTGTCCCCTCCAAAGGCTTCTACTTTCTAGTCTCGCCAAGGGACCCGGAGGAGCAACCTATCGCCTTGGTCGACTGGAACATCCACAGTGGCCAGTCCCAGGAGAACCAGAACCGGACGACGGAAAGATGCAGCTCTACCGTTATGCTACTCAAGCCAAATATCTCATCCAGAAGATGGGATACGACCTGAACAACAACAAAGGGCTGAACTACGGCAAAGGTTGGCGACTTCCCTTACGAGTTCGTACTCCGAAGGGAAAGCCACAGAACTACTACCAACATACTTGTCGGGGGTTAGGGTATATTACTCCTACGACCACTTCGGAGAGTTCAGAATCGGAGGCTCCACTGCACTCGCATTCTTCTGACTCTTCAACCTGGGATTCTGATACCAGTATAGGTCGGGCCCTCCAGAAGGTACTATCCGTCAACATGGTTTCCACAAACGATCCCGCAGAGGAAGAAGACCAGGCACTCAATTTCTTCGAAGAAGAGCCCTGAGCTCAATACCTTGGCTCTCAGTGGGAATGGCAGTTCGAACATCGAAAGCCTCACACCGAGGATGAGTTCACCCAGATCGACTTAGGGGATAAAACTTCTCCTAAACCCATCTTCATCAGCAACACCAACATGAGCTCCTGTGCCCTCATCCGTGCTCGCAGATCCTGGTGAAAACTTGTTCAACCCTCTTACACTAAATCCCAGTAAGTAAAGCCCTCCATGTCCATATTACCTCTGGATTGCTTTCTTATATCCTGCTGTGCATCTACCATGTCTATATCACCTATGAGTAGTTGCATCTCCCGTGAAGACTCCGTGTCATCATGACCACATAGAAAATATTTCACGTTCATATCACCTCTGAAGTGTCCTTCTATAACCGTGTCTATCATGTCCATATTACCTCTGAGTAGTTACCCCCGTTATGATAACCCCAAAGTTGTCATAACTCCCTAGAATACAGCCATGTCCATATTACCTCTGAACTGTTATTCTAGTAGAAGGATGCTTGCCATGTCCATATTATCTCTGAGTAAAGTACCCTTTCTATGACAATCCTCTACAGTTGTCATTTATAGAACCCTTCATGTCCGTATTATCTTTGAGTCGTTCTATACCCCCATAGATTCTATCCTTATCATGTCCATATCACCTCTAAGTAAGGAATGTTTCTCCACAATGATTTGATGTTTGCCACGTCCATATTATCTCAGAGTAAATATCATGTCCCCAATAAAGTCGTTCCCTTGTGGGAATTCCTATCCTTGTACAGATTTCACAAGAATAAATATGAACAGAGAAAGGAAAGAAAAGAAAATTTCATATGTGATTGAAATATATTTGCTATTACAAAAGAGATTCTCTCACACAAAGAGAGACAAAAAAAGAAAAGAAAATCAAAATTGGAAGGACCGGTTCCGAAGCTCCCCCAGTAGACTCTTCAAACAGGCCTTCTGGGCATCCACAAGCGACGGAAATAGGTGAGCCTCTGCTCCAGAATCATGACCATATGAGCCCTTGGTTGATCTGAGACAAGTGACTGCACAGTGGACTTGGCAAATACCTCCCTGGCACTGTTGCCTTCGCTGCCGACGGCTAGGGCCAAGAGGATGTCCCCGAAAAGAGATGGTGACACAGGAACTGCATAATGGATGTCAAAAAAACAAGAAGTAAGGGTCGCAGCTGGCTAAACATTCAAGGGGCGATGCCAATGCAATGTAGGCGCATTTTTAAAACAACATCAAAAAAGTCAAGAACGTCAACGTCGTTTCGAAACGGCATGACCAAAAGGAAGCCATTCACATGTAACAGTAAATCAAGAATTGGGATCAGGTGCTTACCAACAATAGGAGGCCGCACTTCCCCTTTGACGGAAGGTTGTTCGACGACGACGGCCTTAGAGGCCAACTGTTTGTCTTGGACCTGACGACTGCTCGTCACCCCTTCTCCAGTTTTTTCTACGATGGAGGCCCCAGACGGCCTCGCCGGTTCTATGACAATTTGAGGATTAGCCCTTGCAGGCATTGCAGACCGATGAGGAATGATCGCCTCACCATGTGTTTTCTTGGAATTAGCTACAGGCATTTTCAGAGTGCTTGATTTCTTAGGGGCCATGGCGGAAAAAGCTAGGGTTCGAAAGGAGAAGGAACTCTGACACAAACTTCTGAGGAGTAGGTGAAGACAGAAAGATTTCTCCTTCCCCCAATATTCCTACCTATAGGAATAGACACGTCGACAAGAGAAGACAAAACGCTTCGGACGTTGTGGGTTCGAAAAAAAGGTCATGATGAATGTTCACTAGAACTAGAAACGAGGAGTCATGATCACGCTTAAGGAGGAGACGACTCGATGCATTTAATACCGGAGCCTAGGCATGACGCCACCCTGGCAACAGACGCGATGTGTAACACGCCTATAAAGGAACACATGTTATGCTTCTGTTCAAAGTATCCCGAGCTTGACTCAAGTTCGTAACACTTTGAAGTGGGTCTTATAGAAGCATGAAAAATGCAGCATCCACAAGCGCAGGCGGGTATTCTTATTAACCCCCAGCTTTACACAGGCGCAGGCGATCAGACGCACGGACCAGCTAAAGACAGAGACATTCTCAAAATGAAGTTCAGAAAAGACTCTTTTTATTAATCATGGCTACAAGGGTCTATCACAGACTTGTCGCAATTACATAAGAGAGAAACTTCCTGAATCATAATTACAGGGATTAATTGCAAAGTCTTTGCTACATAAATGAGAATAGAAACTCCTATAGATCCACGAGAAGGTTCGTTTTTACCGGACATCCTCCGTAGTGTGATCATCATGGGCAAAGAGACCAAAGAAGATGTATACAGTCTCCATCAAAGTCTCCTTCCCGCTGACTCAAAACATCATCAGAGCAAATCATCTCGCCGTCGAAAAAAACTGGGACTCCAATATATACAGAAGCAGTAGAAGACCCAGACCACAGCATGACAAAGCCCCGAAGTCCTCAATGAGTAGGCCAGAGCATGGCCGGCTGCTCATCGGATGAGAAACCAATCCTAACCCCGTAGTTAGGACCTCCAGGACCTCCAAGGCGTCGCCCAGGTTCGAACTGCTCATGAGAAGCATTCTAGCACATTCCAAGGCTCGTCAACAGTTCTTCTACGAAGGCATAGCCCCTTTGAACGAAGGAATCATCAACCAACAGCGACTTATGCAAGGCCAACACCGTTCGAAGGTAAGTCTGGATCCAGTATGGTGGTGAAAGGTGCCAGAAAGAAGACATGACTCTTCAGAAGAAACTTCCCCTTTATATAGGGCGGGAGTGCTCCAAAACACAGGCCACATGGTCGACTGTCAAAATTCTCACATTAATGGGATGAACCTAGGACTTAGCACGATGAACCTCATTAAATAAAGTTCATTCGACTAAGTCCTCGACTATCCTAGGACCCCTTGAAATTCTCCAAATAATTGTTACAATTAAGAGGGAATCGTTCATTAAGGAGAGGTCATTCATTGCTCTTTAAAAGAAGACGTCAAAGCTAATGCCTTCAATCCAGAGGTGCAGCTACATTTTTGCGCCAACCTTAGGCACAGACTGGTGATATTTTCACACCACCTCAACTCTAATGGTGCAGCACTCTGCTCCGACCTAGAAGCTTAACTACCTTTCATCAGAGACTTGAGAGACACCGTTTGCCTCCAGCACAAGCCTGACTGCTACTCTAAAGCACAGTAAATGGTCTATCTGAAGGCACAGCCTACTTGTCGCCCTAAAGTACAGTGACTTTACCCAAAACATAGCCTACTCGTTGCCCCTAAAAGTATAGAGCCCCCGTTGCCTTCAAAACATAGTCCACTTGTCGCCCTAAAGCACAGAGGTTCTATCGTCTCCAGAAGCACAATCTATTGTCGTCCCAGAAGCGCAGCCAGCCTTGCCTGAAGCACAGACGGCATGGTCCTGCCTAATCGGTTTATTTAAACCGTCTTTCTCAAAGATAGGATTGATCAAGTTGATAAATGCAGATTGATTTAAATTTTGGACAAAGATTATACAGAATCTAAATCTGAGATAAAATCCTAAGATTTGCTCAGCTACATCCGAATAAGCAAATCGGCATGCGCCATGTGTCGCCTCCTTCGGTTATTTTGATAACCACCAGAGATCTCGTTTGAGGGGAATCTCAGCACCCGCCACGTGTCAGCGCCACAGAAGCCCGTACCGTACAAGGACGACAGATTCCTTTATATCTCAAAACGATAATGCACATCGTATATGTGCCCTTCTTTTCTATAAATATGAGAGGTTTTCCCCCAATAATAGGATCAAAAAGGAGAAGAAGATCCACAGAATTATCAAAATCTTCAACTTTGACGTCCTCCTGATCGGCAACCCTAGAGTTCCATCGAAGGCACCAAAAATTCAGAGCAAGTCTCATATCATCATCGAATCGTCAACGAAGTAAATGAGCCGCTGCAGTGCTCGATCTCCACTGTCACACTTTCCCAGAAGCTTTTGTACTTAGATTTCTTCACATAAGAATCGATTGTACTCTTTTTTACGTTCATTACAAAAAGTTCGTTCAACCTTTTGTCATGTCGAACACATGCTTGAGTAACTAATTTAGTCTAGTATAGTCATAGAAAACTTGTGCACAAGGAAGATATTTCTTCGAACGGTATCCTGGTGCCAGGGGACCGACTCGTCCCAAGAATCTTTTCAAGTAGTCATAACTGTGATTGAGTATCCTCTCCTCTAAAGCCTATTCCTTATCTCCTATCGTACGTTCGTAGCAGTACAACTAAATCGTCGTACTACCACAATATCGTATACTACCACAATATCGTACTAATATGAATCTCGACCTGCATGGGCCACCACTAAAAACGTGTCACGACCCGCACCCGATGTAGGGGCACGAGTGCGTAACAGTGTCCGCCTACGCCATAGAATCGACGGTAGAATGCTGTTTTAGGTCACTAACTAACAACTCATGCAATGATATAATGTACCTATCATAGATCTCAACTCCAAATGGAGGACAAGTATAAGATATGATAATACTCAATCACAGTCTAAGCATGATAAGATATCACAGAAGTCTAGATAACTAATAAGACTAAACAACAACAACAACTAAGTAAACTACTAAATAATAATATCTGAAAACAATCTGAAATACAATACCAAAATCTTCACTTATTACAATTCAAGTTCTAAACATGAAATCTAATACAAGTCTACTAAACTAGTCTTCCGATCACTCCTGAGAATCGGGACCAAAGGTAACTAAACCATCTCTGGATCCATAGCAGGTAGGGCATCTATCATCTGTAAAATTTTGTCAACGATCCAGTCAGGATTGGAACAAGCACATCTCCACTAGCAATTTCAAATAAATGACAAAGCCTATAAAGCAGTTATAGACTGTTATACTTGATGAATCATGAAAGTTTGAGACAGGTAATGAATATAGAACAACAGTCTAGAACAAGAAAAGTAAATACAGTAAATCAGAAGATCATGGCAATAAAGACTGTAAAATAGAGCTAACTGAATTGGAGCAATGTGATATAAGTCCAGATAATACAATATGAGTCCAGTGTGAGTCCAGTAAGTGATTCCAATTAAGTGATCAATCCAGTAGGTGATACGAGTAGGGTGATTCGAGTAGGTGATTCGATTAGGGTGATTCGAGTAGGTGATTTGAATAGGTGATTCGAGTAGTGAATACGGCACATCGCACACTCGGCCAAGTAGCAATGGCTATCATTCTTGTAATATGGCATATTGCACACTCGGCCAAGCGACGACGGCTATCATTCTTGTTTAGACGAGTAAATATGGTATATCGCACACTCGGTCAAGCGACGATGGCTATCATTCTTGTTTAGACGAGTAAATACGGCACATCGTACACTCGGCCAAGCTGCGATGGCTATCATTCTTGTAAGGTAATTCTTGTTGAATATGGCACATCACATACTGTACCCAGTAGCGACGGCTATCTTACTTGTAGTGATGATTCTTGCATGATTTGAACAATTTGTACTCGTAGGAGTTTCGAGTAGATGATTCTTGTTAGTGGTTCAAGTAATGTCACTCCCATTTTTCGTTATACGTATTTCCAGCGTACGTATATGGATTTTGACCCGTATTTTATTTTACTATATTTTTTTTATTTCTTTATTGCTTGCCTTGATGTATCTTGACTAGGGTTGACCTTGGGTTGGTTTGGTCCAACTTGACTTGCTTTGGATGGCTTGGTTTGGTTTATTTTGATGGTTGGTTCAACATGTTGAACCATCCTCTCTCTTTATAAACCCAACCACCCCTTTCTCTCTCTTCATTACTTTCCTTCATTTCGTCATATTCTTTTCTATTACTCTTCCACCAGCCTAGAGAGCTTAGGCAAGTACAACTTGCTTTATGATGGATCTCCTATTTTAATTTTCCATTCTCTTCTTCACTTGATTCTAAGCCTCTTTAGAACTTGGCATTTTCGATTTTGATGGATAGATTTTTGTAGATCTACATTTTAATCTTTTTTTGTTTTTCTTGGTTTTGATCTATTAAAGTTTGGTTTTTCCTAAAACCAGTCATCCCAGGATGTAGGAAATCACGTTCTATGCAGTGTAGACCCTTGAAAGTTCCAATTCGGACTTGTTTTGAACAAGTT
>JANAVB010011397.1:4219516-4294516 GCA_029216955.1 Iris pallida | reverse complement strand
CTGTGTACCGACGGTATACCATTTCTGAGCCACAAGAATGTTCTGTGACAAACATCGGCATACCGACAACATACTAGGTATATCAACGGTATACCATTTTGTGAGCCACAGAATGTTCTGTGATGAATATCGACATATCGACGGCATACAACAGTATACCGACGGTATACCATTTTGTGAGCCACAAAATATTCTGTGACGAACTTCGGCATACCGATGGCATACAACGGTATACCAATGGCATACAACGGTATACCGATGGTATACCGTTTTGTTAGCCACACAATGTTCTGTGACGAACATCGGTATACCGACGGCATACCGCGGCATACCGAGGGTATACCACTTTATCTGATTTGATTTTTGAATGGACAAATACTAGCGTTAATTGCTAGCATTAAATGCTCCCCAACGGATATAATTATTACCCTTAGTGTTCCAAACGGAATACCGACGGTATGCCGGTCCATACCGACGGTATGCCGTCTGGGTTATATTCAGGAGCATTAAATGCTACATACTCTTGGTTTTCTATATAAATGGATCCCTTCTCTCTCTTGAAGGTCATCCACTCAAGCCATAAATTTTTCAACAACCAAGAGCTCCACCATTACTACTCTACCCAAGCTTTTAATTGTCATCCAATCCAAAAGTGCTAAAGTATTCAAGAGTTGTACTTTTTGATCTTCAAGTGTTAGAAGATCAACAGTTCTCTTCCTTTCTTTTTTGAAGTTGGCGAGCCTTCGTAAGAAAACTCGTGTGTAAGAAGTTGGCGAGTTCTTCGGATCCAAACTCGTGTTGAAGTTGGCGAGTTCTTTGGATCCAAACTCGTGTGTACTATTTACTCAATAGTGAATTTAAGCCGAAGAGAGTTTTGGGACTGGATTGTCTATAGGGAGGAGACCAGGATACATCGCGTGTTTGATTTTCTCACTTTTTTTATTTCAGTAATATAGCTTCTTGTGTTTAGTTTTATTTTATTTCCCTATTCACCCCCTCTAGGGTTTTATAATTGGTATCGGAGCTCTGTTCTCTTGATTTGGATTTATACCCTTAGAGTGATCCATGGCCACTAACCCTAGTATCAACACATTCCACAATGAGGGACACTCCACAAATAGACCTCCTCTATTTGATGGAACCAACTATAACTATTGGAAGATTAGGATGAGCATTTATCTGAAGTTCATAGATTTTGATTTATGGGATTGTGTGATAAATGGTCTCCCTACTCCTTTCGAAGTTATTGAGGATGTTGTATCTGACACCCTTAGGGATAAACTCGCTGAAAATGTCAAGAAGCTTGCTAGTCGAGATGCTAAAGCTATGAACGCTCTTTACTGTGCTCTCGGTAGCAGTGAATTCAATAGGATCTCTACCTGCAAGACTTTAAATAAAATTTGGAAGTTGCTAGAAGTTACTCACGAGGGAACATCACAAGTAAAAGAATCAAAGATTAGTCGACTCACACAAGAATATGAATCTTTTAAGATGAAACAAGATGAGCCTATTACTTGCATGTTTACTCGTTTCGGTGATATCATTAACCCTCTTTCTTCTCTTGGTAAGGAATATCCTGCTCATGAAAAGATCAGAAAAATTCTCAGAGGATTGACTAAAGGATGGAGTCCTAAAACTACCGCCATCATTGAAGGGAACGACTTGACGAGCATGAACCTTGAGACCCTTATGGGGAAGCTTATGACTCATGAACTTGACATGAAAGATCAAGAGGAATCATCCATTCAAGAGAATGAGAAGGAAAAGGCCAAAAAAAGGAGAAGTCTCTGGCTCTCAAAGTTACAAAATTCTACTCAAAGGATAGCTTCGACGACAACGAGTCAGATGATGATGAAGAGATAGCTCTCACAGCAAAGCATTTTCGAAAGTTCCTCAAGTTCAACAAAGCCAACCGCTTTAGACGGGACAACGATGAAGACCCTGCTTACTACCAATACAGGAGAACCGGGTACATCAAGAGAGATTGCCCTATGACAAGAAAAGACTCCAGTAAGTATGAGAAGCCTAATAAAGGAAGCTCTTCCTCCAGAAAATACGCTAACACCAGCATCTGGTGTAAAAGTGACGCTAGCGATTCAGACAACGACAAAGAATGCAAACACAATACAAATGTTTGTCTCATGGCAACCGATGAGGTACTTGATGATCTCTCATTGAATACTCTCACTTATGATGACTTGGAAAATGCTATTCTTGAACTATACGAGGAACACAAAGGTGTTAGAAACAAGTACAAGAAATCTCTAAAAGTGGTTAATTTACTCAAACTTGAAGTAGAAAGACTCTCCAACATCATTATTGATATAAAAGGGAAATCTTCTGCCTCCGAAACGGATGAGATAGAGTCTTTGCGACTCAAGTTACAAGAATCTCAAGTTATCATTAAGAAAAAGGATAATGAGATTCAATCCCTCAGAAGGGCTTATGATTTTGCTATGCATAAAGTTCAAGCTGCAAATAGAAGAGAATATGATACTTCCACTAAGTATAATGATCTTCTTGTGCAGGGTAAGAAACTAGTTGATAAGAACACTACTCGCACACATGCTCCAAGACACGCCTTCACTCATCACAATACTAGTCACAATTCTTACATGAACAAGAACACTATACACAGGTCCTATCCTAACAAAAGGAAAGGACCCTTTGTTAAGAAGAACACCTCACATCATGCCTTCTACTATCATCATCATAACACTCATGATAGAACTCCTTGTACTAAAGCTTCACATGTACATAACACTCACACATTCTTTTCTAAATCTTCCATGATGTGCAACTATTATGGCTTACTTGGACATACTTCTAATTATTGTCTAACTAGTAAACAAGTTGATATGAAAGTTTATAAGTGGGTTCCTAAGACTAACAATCAAGGACCCAAACAATCATGGGTACCAAAATGTTCATCTTCAACTTATGTTGTAGGTGAAGAATCCTTCTCATGCTAGAAGCAAGTGGATCCTCGATAGCGGTTGCTCACGGCACATGACCGGTGATGCTTCACTTTTTACAACGCTATCGATGAAGAAAGAAGGACATGTATCCTTTGGCAATAATCTAAAAGGCCACATCATAGGAAATGGTAATATCGGTTCCCCTCTTTATCCTTGTATTAAGAATGTTTGTCTTGTTACAAATGTCAAACACAATCTTCTCAGTATCAGTCATCTTACGGATAATGGTTATGATATTAAGTTTATTAAACTCAAATGCTTCATTACCGATAGCCCTAGTGGATCTACAGTATATAAAGGCATTAGAAAAAATAATATCTATGTTCTCTATCTTGTTGAAGGTACTAACAATAACAGGTGCTTAGTTACAAAGAACGATGAAAGTTGGCTTTGGCACATGAGGCTCGGACACGCCAACATGGACACCATTTCCTATCTTGCAACCAAGAAGCTTGTACGAGGACTTCCAAGTGTCTCCTTCAAAAAGGATATGGTATATGAAGAATGTGAGAAAAGTAAGTTGACCAAGTCATCCTTCAAATCCATCAACTCTGTGAGTACCACTAGACCACTTTAACTTATTCATATGGATTTATTTGGTCTTAGTAGAGTAGCTAGTCTTGGAGGCAAACTTTATGCTTTTGTTTTAGTTGATGATTTTTCGAGATTTACTTGGTTATTTTTCTTGCTAGTAAAAGTGATACTTTTCGTGAATTTGTTGCATTTTATAAACGTGTTCAAAATGAGAAAGGCATTTCTATTAACAAGATTAGAAGTGATCATAGAGGAGAATTTGACAATACCGATTTTAAAAGATTTTATGAAAAGAATGGTTTTGGTCATGATTTTGCTTGCCCACGAACTCCTCAACAAAATGGTGTTGTAGAGAGAAAGAATAGAACCCTTGGCGATATGGCCCGGGTCATGTTAAACCAATATAAGCTCCCCTAATACTTTTGGGCGGAAGCCGTAAACATGGCATGTCAGTTATAAATAGGGTCTTAATTAGACCTATTTCTAAAAAGACTCCTTATGAGCTTTGGTTTGACAAAATTCTCTCTGTTGAGTATTTTAAAGTTTTTGGATGCAAATGTTTTATTTTGAATACCAAGGACAACCTAGGCAAGTTTGAAGAAAAAGCTTATGAAGGTATTTTCCTTGGTTACTCAATACATAGTAAAGGTTTTCGTGTCTTTAATAAAAAGAAGTCTCGTTGTCGAAGAGTCAATTAATGTCTCTTTTGATGAACTTAACTCTTCTACATCCTCCTCATCCGATAATATTGATGACATCTTTTTTGGTTTGGAGAACTCTTCTATTGGAGATTCTCGTCCTTCTTCATCTAACAATGAAATTATGCTCCCTCCAACAAAAGATTCTCCACCACTCGAGCCTCCTCAAGAGGATCTCCCAAAGGAATGGAGATTTATCTCTAATCATCCTAAGGAACTTATCATTGGTGATCCTTCATCCCGTGTACGTACTAGATCCTCTATTCGTGATCTTTATGCAAACGTGACTTTTAATTCTCAAATAGAGCCTAAAAATATTAATGATGCTTTTCATGATGAATTTTGGATGATAGCGATGCAAGAAGAGCTAAATCAATTTGAGCGAAATAAGATTTGAGAACTTGTCCCTAAACCTAACAACCACCCCATTATTGGAACTAAATGGGTGTTTCACAATAAACTTAATGAAGATGGGTTAGTGACTCGTAACAAAGCCCGATTGATTACTCAAGACTATAACCAAGAGGAAGGCATTGACTACGATGAAACCTATGCTTCGGTTGCTCGTCTTAAATCCATTCGCATGCTATGTGCTTTTGCTTGCTTTAATGATTTCAAACTTTTTCAAATGGATGTTAAAAGTACTTTTCTTAATGGCATTATTAAAGAGGAAGTTTATGTTAAGCAACCTCCTGGCTTTGAAGATTTTTAATTTCCTCATCACGTCTTCAAACTACACAAAGCCCTTTATGGCCTCAAACAAGCTCCTCGTGCTTGGTATGAGCGCCTTAGTTCCTTCCTTGTTTCTTATAATTTTTTTAAGGGCAAAGTCGACACCACACTTTTTATCAAATCCCTTAATGGCACTCTTTTATTAGTACAAATTTATGTTGATGACATTACCTTTGGTTCTACTAACAATGCACTTTGTGTAGAACTTGCTAAAGTAATACATGATGAATTTGAAATGAGCATGATGGGCGAACTATAATTCTTTTTGGGCTTGCAAATCAAACAAGGACCCAAAGTAACCTTCATCAATCAAGCCAAATATACAAAGGATCTCCTCAAACGCTTCAAACTTGACTCATCCAAATCAATCAGGACTCCTATGGCAACAACGACAAAACTTGATAATGATGAAGATGGTACTTCGGTCGACATTCGTAAGTATCTAGGTATGATCGGTAGCTTACTCTATCTAACTGCTAGCCGACCTGATATCATGTTTAGTTTATGTCTTTGTGCACGATACCAAGCAAATCCAAAGGAGTCGCACTTATGTACTGTAAAGCATATTTTTTGATATCTCAAAGGCACCATTAATATGGAACTTTGGTATCCGAAATCTTCATCCTTTGAGATTCACGGCTTCTCGGATACAGATTTTGTCGGATGCAAAATTGACCGAAAAAGTACTAGCGACACATGTCAATTCCTTGGAAAATCCTTGGTATCGTGGTTTAGTAAGAAACAAAACTTTGTTGTTATTTCAACCACTAAGGCCAAGTACATAGCGGCCGGATGCTGTTGTGCACAAATTATTTGGATGTCACAAACACTACTAGACTATGGCATTTCTTCTACTTGTACTTCTACTAAATATGATAATACTAGCTCGATAAATCTCACGAAAAATCTGATTTGTCACTCCCGCACGAAGTACATTGAGATTAGACACCATTTTCTTCGTGACCATCGACAAAAGGGGGATATCCGCCTTGATTTCATTGACACTACTTATCAATTTGCCGATATTTTTACCAAACCACTACTGGAGGATCGTTTTGTTTTTCTCTGCCAAGAATTAGGCATCATTCATTTTGACTCTTAGCTCCCCTACAACGGCACACCGTCGGCATACGGCGGCACACCAACGGTAGACCGATTTGTGTTCAGAATTATCTTCTGTACACAAAATTGGCATACCGTCGGCATACGTCGGTATACCGACGGCATGCTGTTTGACGCGGACAGCAGCTTTCGCATCTGCCTCGGGCCCCACCATATCTTCCACTCTCCTTTTCAACTTTCCTCATTAACTACCCATCAAATCACTTTCTATCCCTCACAACTACCCATCAAATCACATTCTCTCCCTCATAACTTCCCATCTTATCCCAAACCTTCACCTCCTTTCATTAATTCTTTTCATCATCACCCTTTTCAAAACTCCCCCATTTACTCCTTTCATCAATTCCTTAAATTTTCAAAAACTCTCAAACCCTTTCTAATTCCCCTTCTTCTTTTAAAAACTCAACCTTCTTCTTCTTCTTCTTCTTCCTCCTCTTCATTCTTCATCACTTCTCTATCATACTTCTCCATCAGCTCCATGGCCACTCACAAACGTCCTCGCTCCTCCTCTACCACTGTAAAATTGTTCACTCCCGTGTCTCTTCCACATGGCTACGATCCAAAAATTTTCACCTCCGCCCTAGCTGCCGACGCTTGGTTCCAACATTTTGCCAACCACAACGTCTTCAAGGGAAAGACCATCAACTGGAATCTTTTCTCTGGCTATCTCTCCCTCTTTGAGACGGCCGGCCTCTCATCTCTTCTACAGCGTCAGGTGCCCGTCTACCCGACAGCGGTACACCTATTCTACTGCAATCTCATTCCGGATGTCCAGAACAATGCCATTGAGACCTTTGTCAATGAACACCACTTTTGCCTCACGGCTCGTGACATCGCAGAAATTCTTGAAGTGCCAAATCGAGGAGATGCTCTGCCCGCCTTGGCCGGTCTCTATCCTTCGGCCAAAGTCTCTTTTGACGAGTTCTGTGCCATCATCTGCAAGGGCCCCAATCCTTCGACCATTTTGGCCCTCTCCAAGCAGTTGGAGCCTTTCTATTACGAGCTTCATCGGATCATCTACCACACCATCTATCCCAAGGCCGTCAACTACGATGCGATAACCATTGACGCACTTGTCTACATGTACTACCTTCTCTCTAAGAAGACTTGGTCCTTTTCCAAGACTCTTTTTAATGCATTCTTCTCTGTCCTGCCCGCGGGGAAGCAATCCCTAAATTATGGCGCCTTCATTACCCTTATCCTGGAGGCAAAGAACGTGGATCTCTAACTCTGCCAGTCGGACGGCGTTTCCTCTTTTCTTGTAATTTCCCGTTCTGCCCCTGGTGCTTCAGCATCTCGTGCGTCTTCCTCCCATGATCCGCCAGCTGCTTCTCCTGCTGCACCTCCTCCATCCGGATATTTTATGATGCTGACCCAACAGTATTTGATATGCACATGGCTCAGGAGGAGGAGCAGATGAGGGCCAACACCCGCGGCCTCGGGAACCTTATCCAGAGCCGCTTTCATGACCAAGCTTACTTCATCCAGCGGACTCTCCAGGATCGGAATGCCTATCTAGATCTCAACCTTCAGGATCCACAATACCAAGGCTCCCGCTTCTCTGATCCGAACGCCTACGGATTCATGTACCTGGACGGTGTGGATCCTTTTGGGGCCTTTTACGGTGCTCAGGGTGGAAAGGACGATGATCCGGCGGATGAGTAGTTGCGGGCTCCTGTTGATGGTGGTAGAATAAATTAGTGTCGTTTTAGTGTGTCCTTTGAGGTCCTTCGTGGACCAGTAGTTTGTTCTTATGTTGTGTGTGGTCCTACAGGGACTCTTTCTTATGTTTTGCTATGTCTGGCTCACTCTCGTGAAAGAGAGTTTTATCTATTTTTTTTATGACGTAACAAGCATGTACCCTTTTTCCAAATCTAATATATGCATGTTTTGGTTATCCATAATGCTTTCATTATTTATCTCTGATATTTTTTACTACTTATTTTCCATCTTTGATTAAGTGACAAAGGAGAAGAAAAAGTATTGAGGGGAAGTTGTCTACCTACGGGGGAGTCATTCCCTGAAGATGCTATCTCTCTGTTTTGTCAATTATCAAAATAGAGGAGATTGTTGGCACATTTATTTTGATAACATTAACAGCATCTTCGTAGTCTAGTTTTTTCTGTATTTCAGCTATAGATATTCTTTCAAAGCTCTACTACAAGAAGTTCTATCCATTCAAACCGAGTCATCAAAGCCTTATGGAAGTTCCTAAAAAGACTGAAGAAAAGACCAGCGCTCCTTGAAGATGGCTCTCAACAAAATTCAAGATTTCAAGTCTGTACAAGGTCTAGGTCTTTCTGTATAAACACCTAAGGTTGGATGACAAATCATAAAGCTCTTCTATTTTTTCAGTCAAAAATTAATGTCAAAAAGAACGGCATACCGACAGCATACCGCTGTGTACCGACGGTATACCGTTTCTGAGCCACAAGAATATTCTGTGACAAACATCGACGTACCGACGGCATACTACGGTATACCGACGGTATACCGTTTTGTGAGCCACATAATATTCTCTGATGAATATCGACATACCGACGGCATACAACAGTATACCGACGGTATACCGTTTTGTGTGCCACAAAATATTCTGTGACGAACTTCGGCATACCGACGACATACAACAGTATACCGACGGTATACCGTTTTGTTAGCCACATAATATTCTGTGACGAACATTGGTATACCAACGGCATACCGACGGTATACCGCTTTAACTGATTTGATTTTTGAATGGACAAATACTAACATTAATTGATAGCATTAAATGCTCCCCAACGGATATAATTATTACCGTTAGTGTTCCAAACGGAATACCGACGGTATGTCGGTCCATACTGATGGTATGCCATCTGGGTTATATTCAGGAGCATTAAATGCTACCTACTCTTAGTTTTCTATATAAATGGATCCCTTCTCTCTTTTGAAGGTCATCCACTCAAGCCATAAATTTTTCAACAACCAAGAGCTCCACCATTACTACTCTATCCAAGCTTTTAATTGTCATCCAATCCAAAAGTGCTAGAGTATTCAAGAGTTGTACTTTTCGATCTTCAAGTGTTAGAAGATCAACAGTTCTCTTCCTTTTCTTTTTGAAGTTGGCGAGCCTTCGTAAGAAAACTCGTGTATAAGAAGTTGGCGAGTTCTTCGGATCCAAACTCATGTTGAAGTTGGCAAGTTCTTCGGATCCAAACTCGTGTGTACTATTTACTCAATAGTGGATTTATGTCGAAGAGAGTTCCGGGACTGGATTGCCTCTAGGAAGGAGACCAGGATAAATCGCGTGTTTGATTTTCTCACTCTCTCTCTTTTTATTTCAGTAATATAGCTTCTTGTGTTTAGTTTTATTTTATTTCCCTATTCACCCCCTCTAGGGTTCTCACAAGGTCTGGACATTAAAGTCTAGGCAAAGAAGGACATTGCATGGGTTGTTGAATGGACTGCACACTAGCAATATTGTGGTCAGAACATGAATGTAGTGAATGAAGGGATGCATGACATATCCAATATACAGGCAGTGGTTTAATGATATAGGGAGCTACAGAGTGAAGGTACAAGAAATGAAGTATGTAGGCAGCATACCATGCATATACAGGGCAAGATGAGGATGCAGGACATGCAATATGTTCCATGGACAATTGAGAATGTAATAGAAAAAATGGAAATGCAGTGTATGATGGAAAATAAACAGATGTATCACTCAACCTGGGATCATATACTGAACTAAGGATGCAGTAAACAATGGTGATGTAAGGAAGGGCAATGCTCAAGACTGAACATGGCAACATGCCTGTACATCCTCTAAAGGAGGTAGAACATATGTGAATGTCTGACCCCAGGTGTAGATTTGAATTCGAATGCAACAATATATGAATAGATAATGCAGTAGGACAAGTGCAATGTCTGAACAATACTTATGGGCATGGACTGAACTTCACAAGGAAATGGATCTAATATCCCATATCCATGGACCTGGACAACTGGGAATTTGTTTACCCATGAGAGGTACTGAACAATAAAGGATGGATAGGCATTTGAGTGTAATAGTGAACAGTCATTTTGGATGGCAATAAATTCGAAGAGACAAGAACTTTTAGAGTGGTTGGTATTAATAAAAGGGTCTGAACAGTTGCTCGAGTCCCTCTCTATCTGACTGAACATAACCAATGGCAGAACACATCATGAATGGGGACTGCACATTCAATTAACAAAACAGTGAGCAACCCCTATTTACTAAGTCCCCATAGCCTTATTGATCTATCAAAACAATCCAAGACACTAACATAGTATATAAACACTATGAAACTAAATCAAAACTGAAATTTAAGTAATACAAGTCCTAAGAGTCATTTTATAGAACACTTGGTGTGCGTATCCGATATCCTTGTGATACGCACTCCAAATGGATCCAAACTTGACCCAAAGCATGCCTACATGCTCTACAACACTAGCATGACCTAATCTACCAATTTTACAAACCCTAGAATCCTAATTTTGGATTTTTCCCAATTTGTATCAAAATAAAATGGAGGAATCCTTTAAATAGGAAGAAGAGAGCCTCAACTCCTCTCCAATGGCACCCTAATGGAATGAGGGTCCTAAATGAATGCATCTACACTAAAGGAATGAAATGTGAAAGGTTTAGAGGGCTCTTACTAATTAGAAGATGGATTCCCAATGAAAATGGATCCAAGATTCAAACTCCTCCAAGCTCCAATGCTCCAATTCTTCCAAGCTAGCCAACAAAGTCTTCTCCTCTCCAGAGGAAGAGAATGAAACTAATTTGGGGAAACTTGGACACAATTTGGGTGTAGGGCAATTTGGGGAAGAAGGCTCTAATTAGGGTTAGGGTTTGGGATGAAAGAGGGAAGAAGATGATGAAATGAGGCTTTAATGGGGAAGTAGGCTGCCAATGTGGGTTAAATTTAGGGTTTAGTTAAGGGAAAAGGTCCAAAAAGCCCCTTCCTAAGTTGTCATGACAATTTCTAAAGAAAGGTACCCTCCTAAATGAGTGTTTTAGTCAAATAAATCCAAAGTGGGTTCTAGCTAGATTAGTGACTAACTAACTAATTAGAAATGAAGTTTTAAGTTGTCTAATCTAACTAACTAAGTTTTTATAGTCATGATTGTAGCCTCCCTTCCCGAATTTTTTTGAAATATTTTTTTATTTATTTATTAATTTAAATGGTGATTTTAAAATTTGTTTTATTATAAATAATTATTTAGTTAATTATTACGGTGGATGGATTTAGCCATGGTTGAGATTAGGAGTACAAGATGACCAAGAATCACGGCATGGATAGTATAGTGGCGTGCTTTGACTAATGTTTAGCCATGGTAGGGGAATGCCGAGCCATATGAGTGTCCTAGCTTGGAAAACCAGACCAAGTTATACCATGACCATTATAAATAAGTTTAATTAATTATTATTATATTTATTGACTTGTAGGAGATCCGGTTGTGTCGATTTAGCCCGAGCTGAGCCCGAACCGAATCCAAGCCTATGTGGATATACAGTGAGACCAGGGATGGCCATGTAGTCATATTTTATGTGTGTACAAATATTCTCCAAATTATTTTAGGTATTGAGGTACATTTTTAACTATTTGAATATTTGTACAAAATTGATATTTTATTATTAAATATTGTTTTACAATGTTATACAATTTTTTGGACCCAGACAAAGGTGAATAGTATAGATTTGCCAAACCACCATTTAATTATTTTAGTATTATTTTATTATTCTGTGGTGATTAAATAAATATATTATTGCTATTAGATATTATTATTTGTTAATTGAGTATTTATTGATATATAAATATATGAGGTATATATGTATATGGATGTGTGTAAATATATATATATATATATATATATATATATATATATATATATATATATATATATTTTTTATATATATATATATATATATATATATATATATATATATAAAAAATATATATATATATATATATATATATATATATATATATATATATATATATATATATATATATATATATGTGTGTGTGTGTGTGTGTGTGTGTGTATATAAATATAGATATATATGTGTGTGTGTGGTGTATGTAAATAAATAAATAAATAAATAAATATATATATATATATATATATATATATATATATATATATATATATATATATATATATATATATATATATATATATGCACGTATATATGTATGTATACATATACATAGGTATTTATGTATCAAATGTATACATTGATTAAGGCCTAATATTAAATAAAGAGGAAATCCTAGCCCAACATAGCCAGGCAACAAGTCAGCCCGGCCCACATGCTAACATTCGAACCAGCATGAAGCCCGACCCTAGGCTTAACAGCAGTTCGGATATATAAGTAGAGAGAGAGCCGGGAGACAGAGAGATCGAAAGAATACTCCCTAACCCTAACGCCGCACCACCCCAGGCGACCCCAGCTACTGGGCGACCACCCCCGGCCTCGCGTCGCCGTGAGGTAGTCGCCGGCGGCAGGCCAGGCCGTGCCGCCATACGCGCTCAGGTGCATAGCCAACAGAGAACAACATCAGTGAGCGCGTTTCATGAAGCCAACTTCGTCGCACAATATCGCAACGCTCAGTCGACCATTCGCCGAGCCATCTTTTCTGGTATACACCCAACCTATACCACTTTAATTGTCTTCAAATAGATTTAATTATAGTGTGCTGGATCGATCAAAAAGTCAACCTGAACATCGCAAAAAATCCTGTTCAAAACAGGACATTAAGTAGTCGAGGTACCCCTGTTTACGGATGAATCCTCGTTAACCTAATAACCTTTTTGAAAATCCACCTAGATAGACCTGTAGGCAACCTATACGAGATCGAACTCCTTTTCATAGAATTCTTTTTAAGGTAATATGCTGGAAGTTATTCATGGTTAAAACTCAAGAAAAATTTGTTTTCAAAACTAGAAAACTATTCGATACGACGTGCATTCCGCCAATCCGGGTGACGTGGTCGTAAACTGAAAGCATCGAAAGATACGTAATGGCTTCGTGGATGTGTGGGATTTAACGGAATTCAAATTGATCGCGTATGCACAACGAATTTGATGCGTATCCGTCAAAATTTACCGTATCGACCACTTTGCACAAACTCTAATTACTTTGTGCACGTTCGTCAGATCGAGACAAAACTTGTACTGACAGGACCGTATCATTTTTTTGGTCCTACATGCCAAGTTTGGTCCAATTCTGAGACAGTTGAATCGGACCGCCGTTTTGCGGGCCCACGGTCCGACTCAACGGACGATTTTGTGCACGACCCGCCAAAATCCAACTTTGGACATACGGTTGGGTTCGTATCGAAAAATCGGATCCGTAGACATATAGTTTAACGACTTTAGAGACCATTGACTCTGGCACACTTTTCGATGCAAAGCGGGTCCAACGGCGGACATCGTTTTTGCCCGAATTACCGTTTTGCTCCTGTGTCCAGAATTGGACTGAAGGACATGTAATCCTAGCTAATTTGACTATTCTGAGACAGTTGGCATTATCTGTTACAGCTTTCGAAGACACTTATGATGATTGGGACTTATCAGCTTACCAGTTGACTATATTTTGTTGGATCTGCGTGCAACCACCAGGCAAGTATACCTTGCCTCCCTCTACAGTTTTATTTATATGCATTGTATTTTATTTCCCAATTTTGATTATTTATGGACATATGCTTTTCGTATTTTATTCTTATGAGTTATTTTATTGCATATAGCCGTGTTCATGTTTGGTCTTGTGGTTCACACTTGGAGTTTCTCGTCAGTACCTTGCTTGAGTCGTATCATAGAACGAGTGCATGTAGTGAACTGCCATAGTCTTGATTATCATTTTTACACAACCAGAGAGTCCACACTCGGGACGAGGGTTGTTTGGTGCACCAGAGAGTCCACACTCGGGACGAGGGTGTTTGTCGTGATCATTGGCACCAGAGAGTCCACACTCGGGACGAGGGTTGACCAATTGCACCGGAGAGTCCACATACGGGACGAGGGTGCCTTGTCCTGAGCTAACCAGAGAGTCCACACTCGGGACGAGGGTTAGTGCTTAGTTCAAACCCGTGAGTCCACACACGGGATGAGGGTTTGGTTCTTCTATTGATCTCGTGTATTCCTTCATCCGGCAGTTCATTTATACATAGTTGTTCTAGTGTTTGTGTGTTCGTATTCGTATTCGTATTCGTGTTCGTGTTCATATTCGTGGTCATTTGTCGTGTTTCTATTTTTTTTGTTTATTTTCTTGCGCATGATAAAACTGTTAGATATGCATGTATGTTATGTATCTTGCTATGTCCTCTGAGGACCTGATGATCTCCTCAGGTTTAGCGATTACATGGAGTTAGCTAGTAGTTCTAGATGGCAGAGGATTTGCGGTTCTTGCGGGATTCAGGTATCGTTATCGTGTTTATTATCCGCTCGTACTTTCATACCTTATCATGAGTTATCCTGTTTCTTGATTCAGTTTTAGACTCTTGTTATTTTCTTTAGAGTCTTATCGGGCATTTATGCTAGTGGGCTGCAGACCACGACCCATAGTGTTTATTCATGTTTTATATTCTTATTATGGATTGATATATAGATTTGTTTGCCATGATTTGGCAGTATACCATAGCCTTGACAGCGTTTACATATTCGAGTCGTACTGGAGTCCATTTGATACGTAGCTGGCTTGCTCACGAGCTCGCGTCCGAAAAGCGGGTGCGAGTCGTGACAATGATCAACATCTAGACTAGGCAATTCTAAGGTTTTACCAAATATAACACTTTTACAATTCATCAATTAAAATAATAATAAAAAAAATCAAAAAAAATTATAAATTACCAAAATATTCTTGCTCTAGAATGTGGTGGTGATAGTCCCTCCTATATATGTGTAGCTCCACCACAATAATAGACAAGCCAAGTATTCTACTAAATTTTTATTTGGTATCAGATCCTCCATAAAACCTTAACCATAGCCGCCATCATTATCCATCAAACCCTAACTCCTTTTCTAAACACAGCCATCGACCCCTCCTCCTTCCGCCTCTAACCCCTCATCCCCGTCGACCCCTCCTCCTCTCATTGCCGGCAGCAGCCTCCCTTCTTTCGTCGGCAACAGCCCCGCCTCCATAATCGCTTCCACGTCATCTCCGGCTAGCCCCCCTTCTGCACCGGCCCCCGTTCCCGTTGTCCGATCACAACCATGCATGGGACATAAGCAACGACGCTCGAGGATGTCGTTGTTTGGGAAATCGTCACGTGACACAACCAAACCATGCACGGGACACAACCAAATAAAGGTACCTGAAGATCGCTTCTCACGAGAGTTTGCTGTTTAGGAAATTGTCAATAATATTGCAGCTGGATAGTTGATAGCCTCCTTGACCGACCAAGTATTGGACAATGTGGAAGCAATGGAGGGAGCTGGTGACATTTGGATGACGCTGAGAGACATGTACTCAGGGACGGGCAACCCTATGAGGCCAACTGCAGGATGAACTTGATAAGGTGGTCCAAGAAGACCACACCATCTCTGAATATGTGGCTCTACTGAAGAAGTATTGGCCAGATATCGACTACTATGATCCCATTGGTGTAGAAGATGAGCAAGTAGAACCGACATTTGCAAAACATTACCAGAAGTTCATAGAGTCTATTTTACGACAGAGGATGATGAAGTTCCTGAAGGGGATCAATCCAGCATTCGAGCAAAGGAGGAATGTGCTACTCGCACAACCTGGACTACCATTACTAGAGGAGGCCATTACTGCTGTGGCACAAGAATAAGTGCGATTGAAGGTGATACCTAGCACCACTAGCTCTCCAGGGAAGAAATCCGCTCTAGCAGTTTTAAACCCAAATCCTTCAGGAGGGAGAGGGTGCTACAACTGTGGAGATCCAAGATACTTTATCATATTCTGTACAAAGCCTATGAAATGTCAGTCCAGCGGTCGTGGATACAACCGTGGAGGAAGAAGAGGTGGCAAAGGAGACTATGCCGGTGGCAGAGGTAATTATTCTGGAGGGCATATAAGGCAAACTTGGCAGAAGGAAAAATGAGAATCAGTCATCCGATATGACCCCTAGTGAGAGGAAAATGTTAGAAATATAGAGGATCATAAAGCTTGAAACCAGCGACAGTCGAGCCAACACCGCAAGGACAACGACTCCAATTATCTCAGAGGGTAACATTACCTACTATGCCCATACAAGCACATGTATACCTGCTCATGCCATTGCATCTACCCACAAACCAGAAAGTATAAATTAGATAATTGACTCTGGGGCAACCTGCCATGTCACGGGTGCCCATGATGAGTTCCAAGATTATACTCACCTGACGACGCCTAAAAGCATTCAGATTGCTGATGGAACTGCTAGACCCATTGTGGGTAAAGGCACTATTGAATGCACCATTTCTATGAGTCTTACTAATATCTTGCATGCTCAATCTTTTCCTTTTAATCTATTGTCCATTAGTGCCATTATTCTTTAACTTAATTGTGTTGTTTCCTTTGACATTTCAAAGGTGATTTTTTCGGAGAAGGGAACATGAAGATAGTTGGGACTGACACTTGGCATAAATGGATATGGTACTTGAACGGGGGTAGGCTAGATACAGCACTGGCAGTACTGGTAGATGAAGCACAATCGGAGGAGCTGTAAAGTACCATAGAAGCAGAATTATTACTCCAACATCAGTGCATAGGACACTCTTCATTCAATCTACTGAGTCGGATGTTTCCCTCTATGTATCAAAAGGCTAATAAGCAAAAGTTGGTTTGTGATGCTTGTGAACATTGAAAATATACCAGAAGCTCTTATGTGAGTTCTGAAAATAAAAGTTTATCTGCTTTTGATATGATATACTTTGATATGTGGGAACCTTGTCCTACAACTACTGTTAATGGTTTTAAATAGTTTGTCACCTTTATTGACTATCACACTTGTGTTACTGTATATACCTAATGAAGAGTAAGAGTGATGTCTTTGCATGCTTTTAATATTTTATGGCAGGGTTACAATACAGTATGGTGCTAAAGTGAAGATTTTGAGGTCTGATAATAGGACAGAATATAACGACAAGGCTATTAAAGAGTACTTATCATCCAATGAGATATATCATCAGACTTCATGTGCCTATACACCAACACAAAATGGCATGGTATAGCGAAAGAACATGCACTTTTTGGAAGTGGTAAGGTCAATGATGTTTGCTATGAATGTTCCGAAACACTTATGGGGGCATGCCGTGTTGACTGATGCATATCTCATCAATAGGTACCCTCTCATCTATTAGGGTGGAAGACGCCATTTAAGATGCTTACAGGTGAGAACAAGTATATTGTTCCCCCAAAGGTATTTGGTTATGTATATTTTGTGAAGGATAATAGGCCTGTAGTGGAAAAGTTGGACTCTCGAACAGTAAAGTGTGTCTTCGTTGGCTACTCAAGAACTCAGAAAGGATATTCTTACTGGAGTTCTGTGAAGCGAAGGCTCTTTGTGAGTATGGATGTTACATTCAGAAAGATAGAACCATACTACCACAATGGTTCAGGTGAAGGTTTCGCATTTGGTGACACAAGGTGTTAGGAGTGAGAGAGAGATGGTCCTAAGCATAATTATCGTGTCAGTTCCATGTCCAATGATGAAAGTTAGTCCAAGGAAATAAGGAAGAGATAACGAGGGTAGAAAAAGTGATGATGATGCATATAATCAAGAGAAAGGAAGTGATGCTCCAATACAGGAGGAAGAATAGACTATAGAACAATCTACATCTACAGAGCTCCAAATCTATAGATGGAAAAAGTAGCAGTCCACTACTGTGCCTATTGTCTCTATTGTGCCATGTCCCTCGCTTAACCCTGCCCCAACTCCTAAAGATGCATCGTCTGTACCGGATCCCTCTGATTCGGATGGTATGATCTCTCCTCAACTATCTCATATTCCCTTAAGAAGATCTTCTCGTAGTAATACGAGAAGATCTTCTATTCGTGATGGTTATGAATATGACATTGTCCATATTTTATCCTACTCTAATCTATCCCTTACTTATGGAGCATACATTGCATCGTTAAACACCACCTCGTTGCCTAAGTGTTGACAGGAAGCGAAGAAAGATCCAAGATAGAAAGCTGTAATATTGGAGGAACTTGGGGCACTTGAAAGAAATAGGACATGAAAACTTGTTCCACTACCTGAAGGAAAGAGAGCAGTTGGATGCAAATGGTCATAAAGAAGACACCAGAAGGAAATGTGGAGCGTTGTGAGAACTATGATGAGATTGATTGTAAAAGGATTCACTCAGTCCTATGGCATCGACTATGATGAGATATTTGCTCCTATAGCAAAGATGAGCACTGTGAGAACCATGGTCTCTCTTGCAGCAAACCGTGGGTGGCAACTTCATCAATTAGATGTGAAGTGTAACCTTTGTCAACCAAAATCTAGATTTTTGCGAATATTTTTAAAATGTCTATTTCTTTTGAATTTTTCTAAATCTTTGAAATCGTATAATTCTAATAGTGAGAAAATATTTTGGATCGTAACTTACTATCGATATTTTGTTGGACTGTTGGTTTTGTAAAAACAATTTTTTTTGAGGTTTATCCTAATTTAAATTTTCGTCCATTTCAAGAAAATCAATAAGTTATAAATATTATTTTATATAGAGAAAATATTTTATAAAGTTATGATTGTAAATAAAAATATTTTATTACTAATTATTTTATTTTAAAGGTTTTAATAAATCGGTTGGTTATTCGTTTCCCCTCGTATCGGGATAAGGCCCTAGTCTACCAAGTCTTAGGCTCGGATCGTGGGCCACGACCTTGTTTTGTTAGTGGTTGAAAATCATAGCTAAATTGTAATTAGCTAACAATTATTAATCTAGTAATTAATTTATTAATTAAATAGCTAATTATTAAATAGATAATAATAATAATGTTAGTAGTTAGCAATTAGTGTTAGTGTTAGTTTTTCATTATTTTTTTCTATTTCTATTACATGTACATTTTCTTCAGGGTTTTTCCTTCCTACCCTATAAATAGCACACTTTCCCAAAATTTTACATCAAACATTTCCTAAACCCTAGGACCCCTATTCAACCGCCACCCTACTTTATTGCTAACAACAGCATTTCGGCCGCCTTGGTTGACACCATCACCACCGGCCATCGCCGGAGCTTCCCTCCTCCCTTCAACCGCAACCACCATCACCATTCATATTAGACCCGACCCCTTATCTCCGACCACGGATACCCTGACCCGGTCACCACGCTACCATTCCACCACAACCAACAACCAACACCCCTTGGACCGACCACCCTGACCACCACAACATTCACCATCGTTACCATCACTAGCACCCCATCACCGCCACACCATCGCCTGAACAACTACCACAACCTTCAACCGCCACCACGACTACCCATCCGTCAACACCGACAACCATCCTCTGTACCATATTCACAACAGCCACCAATGCAACCACCACAAGAGCCGGCACCACCACTCACATTAACAACCACCATGTTTTCTGCCATCCACCATGGCCAAACTCGACCACCCCGATCCGATAATCCGTAGCCAAGCCGCTCGTGCCACTACCACCCAAAACTCAAAGAGAGAATAGAGCGTGAGAAGGAGAACCTGATCACCGTTTTGCCGTTCGAGCTGCCCGCCCGCCTCCGGCTAACGAAGCTGGATCCACCGCCATAATAGCTGGGCGCCGCCCTCGTCTGACCTAGGTCCAGTCGACTCCCCGCACCATCACTCACATTCACAACCATAATGTTTCCTGTCGATGCTGCTCCATCGTCGAGAACCCCCGCTGTGAGACTCCTTCCTTCCTTTTCTTTCCTTCTGCATTGATTTGTGGGTCGAGGGAATGATCTCTCTCTCATTGATTTTTTGGTGTGAATTGAATGATGAGAAGCCCCTTTTCTATTTAAAAAATTCTTGGTATGGGGATTGAATGTTGGGATTGATTTATGCACTGCAGGCAGAAGCCCCTTATTTATTTATGTAGTTAGGTTAGTTATTAATATTAGTGTTAATAATGGTATTAAGGATTTTAGTTTTTATTTATTTCTTATGATTATATGATTAATTAAGGTTCTGGTTTTTAATCAATGACTTTATTGTTAATTAGAAATTGATATGTTGTTAATAACATTAATGATATTAATTAGGTTTTAAAATTCTTTCTTTTCTTGTTGATTAATAACAGAGTTTAGGATTGCAATATTTATTAATTATTGTTATTATAGTTATTATTTTTGAGCTATTAAATTAGGCTTTATATTATTATGATTTAAGCCGTGGATTTGAGCTTTAAAATATATCTATATTTTTGAATATATAGAATATAATTTCTAGATATTATACACAGACTTTTGGATTTAAAGGGATGGTATGTATATATATTTGCTGCCTTCCATTATTACTATTATTATTATTATATTATTATTTGTGATTATTGTTATTTAGTAGTAATATTTATTTTTGGAAATTATATAAAATATTTAATCATATTTATAAATCCATTATCAAGTTTTAACTTAAAATCCTATTTGTCAATAAGAGATTTAGTACTAGGATATTTTCCTATGTTCCCAAAATACACAAGTATAGTTTCTATGAGTATTATAAATGATTATGGGTTTTCAACTATTATCTAGGAATGTTTTATAAACAAAATATTGCTCTAAGTGTTATAAATACTTTTTAAGAATTAGTTATATTTTGTTATGCTTTTCCCTATATCATAAATCACCAGTAATAATCATTTTCGACTTCTTGAATTGATTATCATACCAAACCCTGATTCATGACTCCAATATATCAAAATAGGCTATTTGGACTATTCTGGAGCCGATGGGACCGTCTGTGCCGTCATTTGGGACCATCTTATGGAGCATAGCATTATACCTATTCCGTGTCAACATGTTCGTGTCGTGTACGTCAACTCCAACCAAATTCAGGCGAGTATATTCTCTGATAATTTTTCGTTTATGTTATTTTTTATGTTTCATGTATTTAGTGTAGATATCTTTGATTTCTTGATACGTTGGTCATACGAATTGGTATTGTCTGGATTTTGTCATGAGATGTTATTCCTTGTATATTTTGATATATCGTGTGCAAGTCTTGTCCTTATTTTTGGGCATTGTATAGACACGATTCCTGCGAAGGTTCGTGACCTTCTCAGAGAATCTAAATCATAACGTGTCATGGTCGGATCCATTGTATCAGTCGGAGGTGTGGAGTAGTATTGTAGATATATGGTCAATACCTTCCTTGTGCATGTATTAGTTTCTTGTGAGTATTAATCATATACCTCACGTATGATTAACCAGGCCAGTAGACCTTGTACAAGTTCCCAAGTCGGTCACATGTCGAAGCTAGTACTTACTCACATAGTTAGTATAGATTCTTGACTCTTATATATGATATAACCTGCTTTACTCTTCCTTGCTCTAGTTTACAGTTTTACCATGCTATGCTACTTTCATGTACACTTTACTTATTCTCGTATATTCTCTCTATTTACTGTTACATAGTTTTTATTATTTATTGTGAACTGTTGTTAGTGATGTGCTCGTTCCAATCATGACTGGATAACTATTTTTAGGTAATGTATGTCCCACACCCTGTACTTCATGATGACATATTTAGATGTATTTTTAGATCGTGAGTTGACCACTAGAGAACTATAGGCCATTGTAGTTTTTGATTTATATTTTGTTATCAGATTTGTCTCCGATACGGTTTGTCATGTATATTTATTATAGACTTTAGCTGTTTCTAGGTTATTGATATATTTCCTATTTTATATCTTCCTTAGCTATTTGTGATGTGATTTGAGTATATTCATTATCATGGATCATCTAGAGGTTGTAGATAGGGCTGCAAATGAGCCAAGCTGTTCGCGAGCTGCTCGAATCTCGGCTCGATAAAAGCTTGTTTGTGCTCGGTTCGTTTAGTAAACAAGCCGATCTCAAGCTTTATTTTTGAGATCGTATAATAAACAAGCCAAGCTCAAGCTTAGAAGTACTCGGCTCGATTGAGCTCGCGCGCTAGCTCGTTTATGAGCTTGTGAGCTAGCTCGTTTAAGAGCTTGTTTGTTCTTTGTTGAATTCTAATTATATATATATATATATATATATATATATATATATATATATATATATATATATATATATATATATATATATATATATATATATATGTATATGTATAACGATATGGTTGTGTGTATTATATATTTATGTCCTTAATAAGTGATATTAACGAACTTTTTTAATTAAATTTTTATAAATAAATTGTTAATATTTCATATACTTGAAATCAAACCTAGCTAACTTGAAATCAAGCTCGCTTGAATTCAAGCTTAATGAGCTTGAAATAAAGTTGAGAGATAAGCTTGATTTCAAGCTTATTGAGCTTGTTTATCAAGCTTGAATCAAACTTTCTTATCAAGCCAAGCTCGAGCTCAAACCAAGCCAAGCTCAAGCTTAATATAAACAAGCTCTAGCCAAGCTCAAGCTTTAAAATAAAAAACTTATCAAGCTCGATCTTGAATAATTCTAGTCAAGCCAAGCTCAAGCTTACAAATGCTTGGCTCGGCTCGGCTCGTTTGCAGCCCTAGTTGTAGATATTTATTGGGTACTTAACATCATTCTACCGCTGACACTGCGGAGTAGACTGGGCATGGCCCACACACTCGTGCCCGAATATTTGGGTGTATGTCGTGACACGTTTTTATGGTGGCCCATGCAGGTCTGTCTTTGCAACTAATGCAAAGTTGTGGTAGTACTTAGAATTAGTCGTAGTACTGTGAGCCTGCCCTAGGATTAAGATTAAATCATAGAAAATTTTAGGATATTTGGTACTCAATCACATATTAGGAACTCTTGATAGATTCTAGGGACAACCCCTGAGAATCTTACTTCGAAACTCTTTTGAGTCTATTTTTACTTCCTTTTGCTCATCCTGATTTTGAATATCTGTCCGTTATCAAACCCTATTCTTGCATTAGGATGAGTTTTATGGACCCCAGAAAGAACTAGAAAGTAGAAGCTGAACTTATATACCAATTAGGTTGATAAGAGAACATGATTATAAAACCTTATTTATGAAGGTCGAGGATTATTTTAGGCTATATTTAAGGAATTTTGAATTTTGATCAAGATAATACCTTTGGAACGACCCCTGAGAACGTCCCTCTAAACACTTATCTCGAAATATGTTCTACTTGTTTTTGCCTACTCTTTCTTGTTCGTTGATTGAATCTTGATGTTCGTTGTTGACTTTGTTTTTATATCGAAATAAATTTTATGGATTGAATTAAGGTATATTCTAATAATATATTTGATGAGGACAGTAAGAAAGGTAAATGCCTGTTTTAGTTATGGAGTTTAGAATTTATCGCAGCCACACTAGCTGGTATGATAAAAACATGGAGCCTGATTTGGGATATACTTATATTAGTTATGGAGTTTAGATTTTCTTGCAGCCATACCGGTTGGCGTGGTAAAATTTTCTTAGTTAAGTACTCTATCGTTTACTGCAGCTACGCTTACTGGCGTAGCAAAAATTCTGACAACATGATTTCGAGAAGACGTGTGTGGTTATCAGATCATATCTTAAATTGGTTCACTTCGTTACGACCAAATGAGCAAGAACAAATTTCTATCATTATTTCTTCGCCTGAATTAACTATGTCCTAATTACGTCTATCAACTATCTCGTATCTACTTCTGTCAGCTACACTTTGAAATCTTTTTGAATTCTCGTATCTCTTCACCTTGGAAAGGCCGAGGAAGTATCGTAGTCATCTAGATTGAAAGGAACAGAATTTGTTATCATATGGTAATCTCGGTAGGAATATAAAATATTGGAAATTTAGATAAAATTGTGGGATAAGGATATAATTGAAATTGGAAACGAAATCAAGAGGTCGATACTATCAAATTGGAAACAATTACACTTAGAGGAATATTTCGAGTATGGATTATTTGGAAAGAACGTATGAGTATTTCGAGTAAGAAGAAGCACTAGAATATACATTAATGGTAAGCATTGCAATATTTTTTAGCTATATTTTTAGAAGTGATGAGGATATTCGAGGGCGTTTGATTTTTGAGAATTTAGATGTTTTGTTGTCACTGATTCTTGGGATATTACCTTAGGAAATTAAGACAAGGCACTAAAATTTGGAATTCAAATACAAGGATGGAAGCTTATGACCACATGCAGTGATGACATGTAATTGAACAAAGATGGGTAAGAGAATGATTAGGAACTGTACGAACACAAAATTTTGAGTTATAGAAAAATCTAGAGACTTTTGTAGAAATTCTTAAGTTTAGGAGATATGTTTGAAAGTTTAAAGTTGAAGGAAATATGAATATCGATATTAAAAAAAAATGGAGAATAATTTTATATGGTAGGATAGCATTATATTTGAGTATTATAGGGGTCATTTGAACAAGTTCAAGGATATTTTATAAGTCTGATTTAGAGATTTCAGATCCAATTTAGGACAAGGTAGAGAAATTTGGATTTCAACATGATTAAGTTGATAATGGATAAAAATAAAAAATAAAAATGATTGAGAGGTTCTAACAAGGGTATGTTCCATGGATTAGGGCCAAAGTGGATGGATGCCTTTGGAATAAAGGTCAAGCCTAAAGTATCTATAAAAAGGTGTCACGACCCGCACCCTAGAGTTAGGGCACGAGAACGTAACAACGCCCAGCCTACGCCGCAGTGTAGGCGGTAGAATGCTGTCCTAGGTCTCAATGCATCTAACAGTATAAGACTAAACAGTTTATACTCCCAGAATGTGGGTGACATAGCAGAATGTAAGCTCAATCACATCTAAGTTAGAGCATAAAGGAAGATAGATAAAACATAAAATCGAAAAGAGATACAACAGATAGAAGTCTAAGTGTCTAAGATACAAACTCAGAATACATCTCAAAATCCAAATACAGTAATCCATAAATACAACTCAAGATGACTGAAAATAAACTATAAGCAAAAACCTTAGCTATCTATGCAACCTCTACTGTGTCTCCTCTAGGCTAGCAGGCAACCTCCAAGCTATCTGTAAAATTTATCAACAGGTCCAGTCAGGACTGGAGCGAGTACAGTACATCTCAACAGATCATAGCAGGTTAGAAAGTAAAAACATGCAGTAAAGTAAGATACAAGTACTGAAAGAAGTGCAGTATGTAAACAGAGAGAGAACTGTAATAGAAATATCTACTATACATAGAGAACTAGCAGTGACTAGTGAGTCAGAGTACAATATGAACATGTAATACTCTCCCGTACCCCCGATCAATACACAAGGATCCAGCCAGATTATGTTATATGATGCTATGTAACAGACCCCGAAGGTGATAGACCCCGAAGGTGATAAGCCCCCGAAGGGTGGTAACCCAACAGTGTAAGTCCCATAAAAATGGGGATTCTGGGGGTAACCCAACAGTGTAAGTCCCATAAAAATGGAGATTCTGGGGGTAACCCAACAGTGTAAGATTCCAGGAAGACTCTACGATCATGAGGGTACATGTCGTAAGTGATCAAAGAACCAAAAAGCATATGATACGCTATGAAAGTGAAACGCACAAAACATAGAGTACCCGATGCTCCCTAAGGATAACATCTCAAGAAAGGATCCATATAGTACCAATCCGTGTGACCAACGTGACAGTACAAGTAAAGTAATCTACTGCAGGAAATAATTCTAAGCATGATATGAAATGATCAGAGAATGTACTCGCCTCGATAACCTGAACAGCTGATAAGTATAGGAGGTCCCACTGAAGCCACAGAGTCCTATTTAAAGCAACACAGGTTACAAGGTGTTCAAGTTGTAATAAATGAAGCTCTATAATCAGTCTACATTATTCTAGGTTCTTCTAAGTCAAAACAACTCTAGGTCGACTTTGGTCAATAATCTAGTCAAACTAGGTCAAGTGTTGACTTACAGTTGACTTTGGGTCAACTGGTCAACTCTGGTCAAACAGGGTCAATTCTAGTCTAATATAAAGTGTACTTCGTTATTTGTACGTCGAAACTTACGACACGCAAATCGAGATAAGAAGATTATCGGTAAGGTTAATAATCTTATTATAGTGATCCACGTGTCCAACTTGTCAATTTCAGCGATGTGAGATCACTGGAATTGGCTGATCTTAGTTTCGTTGTACTAATCCCGAAATACGAACATTATATGAATTAATTATTAATTAATTATAAAAAGGTTAAACTTAGAGAAACTATCAACAAACATTGTCGGACGATGAAATAGACATCGCCAATGTGTCCAGAATGGTCAAATTAGCTAGGATAGCCTACCCAACGGTCCAATTTGGACACAAGGGTAAAAAGGTAATTTCGGGTCAAAACGATGTCCGTGTTGGAGCCGTTTTGCATCGAAAAATATGCAAGAAAACAAGTCAATAAAATATTACAAATTATATGTCCACAAAACCAGAATGTCGATACGAACCCAACGGTATCTCCAGAATTGGATTCTGTTGACCCGATCTCATTTTGGCCCGTTGACCAGAACTTGGAATTCCGGTTTGCACGGAAATGCGTGCCGGAGCCAAAGTTCTCAAAACTTAGCAAACTACCTGTCAACGAGTCCAGAATGATGATACGAACTCAACCGTATCTCCGAAATTGGATTCCGATGAGCCGGCGTCAAAAAGTCCCGTTGACCCAGAAAGTGGGACCCGCTTTGCACCGAAATGCGTGCCCGGGCCCACATTCTCCAAATCTAACAAATTTTATATGAAAATATGCCAGAAAGACGCCACAAGTTTAATGGTGGTGTCATAAATAAAATCTGGAGTCCCGTGTTCAAAAATGGAATTTTACAAGTTGGAAATTACGAATTCGGACGGCCAACTTTGGCGTCGAATTCAACCAATCAAACAAGCTCACAATGAAACGAAACTGAAGGGGTAGCAAGAGGGTTATACCAGCTTTGCACCGGAACTGGTAGCACGCCAAACGGAGCTGCGGTGGAGGAGATACAAGCTGACGAAGTTGGCCCCGCGAAACTGTCCAAATTTAATATAATTTAAACGGTCAACTTGGTGACCGGTTTTGATGTATCAAACGATAAAATTAACGGACGAAAATTGACAGGGATGAAGGTGGATATACCGAGATTGCGACGGAGCGAAGAAATCGCCGATCCAACGGTCGGATCTCCGAGAAAATGTACGCAAAGTCGCTGCAACGGGGAGCGATTTCAGCGTCGTTTTCGAGCTCGTCACGACGGGACGTCGTGCAAAACGCACGAATCGCCTCGACGGCGCGTCCCGGAGGATGTTGGACGCCATGGAAGGAGATCCTAGGGTGCGGCGCGCCCATGGGGGTGGTCGACAGCGACCACGGCGGCCGACGACGGCGGCGGTGGCGCCATGCACGCGCGCGCGCCGTGGTTCGCGCCGCTGCTGCTGTCACTGTGCGCCGCGGCGCTGTGCGGGGCTGCGCACGGCCAGCTCGGCCGGTGATGGCTTATCGGGGGCAGCCAGGTGCCACGCACGACGGCGAGGGGTGGTGGTGGTGACGGCGGTTGAATAGTGCGGTTGGAGGAGGAAGGAAGAATAGAAGGATGGTGGTGGTGTGGTCGTGAGGTTGAAGAGGAGGAGGAGATGGCCGTGCTCGTGGCCGACGGCCAGGTGGGGAGGAGCACGGCGGTGAAGCTGGCCAGGGGAGGAGAGGTGGTCGGACTGGAGTGGGTGTCGGGTTTGCATGGGAGGAGAGTGGTTGTTGCTGTTGAAGTAGTTTTTGTTGTAGAGAAATGGAGAGAGAGAAAGGATAAGTAATAAATGTGAAAGAGAGGAAGATAAAGAGAAGGAAAAGTTTTCCCAGGAATTAGGGCCGGCTAACTTGGCTGTGTGAATGTGAGGGGGGAAATGAATGGTTAGGATTTGTTTAGGTAGATCAAAAGGCTAGGATTGATTTGGCTAAAAATAGATCATTCCAAAGGATTTAATTCATGGAAAATTTCAATAAATAAATTAAAAATGGGTAGAATGAGTATTAATATTTTTGGGCAAGAATTATGAGGGTGTCATGATGGAGAATAATATGGAGCTGGGCTGGACTCGGTGGAGCCGGATTGGGTCAAAACTGGACATTGTGCAAAAATTGAATTAGAAAAATAGGCGTCGATGATCATGGAGAAATAAGTAGCACATGGGGATTCCAATAAATGGAACACAAGTGGCGGACGGATAGTAGGCTCAAAGTGGGCCATGTCTATAGTTGGGGCCGACAGGTTTTGGTCGACAGGGGACCCACAAATCAAGTTGGAAAATAAATGTGACACCGTGGGGTGAAATAAAATCGGGTCACGTGTCGGGAAAGTTGTGCGAAGCAAATGGAGCACAAGGAGGCGTGTCTGAGTGGGACACGAAGGTCATGGGTGACGAGCGTCTCGAGTAGATCAAGCATGAGAAGTTGGTTTCAAGAAACTGACTGGTCTTGCACTCCAAAATTAAAAGTCACGGTAACGTGCTAAAAATGATCAAGGAAAAGAGTGAGAAAATCAATTAATAATCAAACGGTCTAATTCGACCCGAAGTTCAGCGAAGCAAAAAGAGCACAAGGGAACAAGTTTGGGTGGGACACCATATACCGTCATGAAGGTAATCGTGTCCACTCCAAAACTCGTGAAGAAGATTTCCAGAGTTGAACATCCCTGATACTCCAAATATCAATGGCACGGGAAAGTACACTTAGGAAAAATAACAGAATAAATTATTTATCAACCAATCAATCAGAAAATAAAATAAATGAAAAAAAATCAACCCAAAATTCAGGGTGCTAACATCCTACCCACCTTATAAAAATTTCGTCCTCGAAATTAAAATGTCCCTACTCCCTCTAGGTCAAACCCCCACAATCAAAGTCCCAGAACTTAAACAAATCATACCATCAAAAAAGACAACGTCCAGGGTCATGGCATACGGTGGTAGTGAAAGTCTCATCTAGGTATACTAGTCATACTAACTGATTCGGTCATAGGGTATCAAATACACAAGCAGTCTAGGATGCTAAACGAGAAAAGTTACAGAAATAACAAATTATCAAAACTGTAAGTCAGTCTACCATCTATATAAAAACTTGTATCATCAAAATAAAATAAAAATAAAACAAGGATAACTACCAATTATCTGAAAGGGGTACTAATCAAAGAAAAATCAATCACAAGTTTAAGAATGAAAGTCAATTTCATGAAAATCCAATCAAGATATATATTAAGAACATTTAGTCTCGATACGATCTAAGTCGATCAATTCTGGAAAATCAAGATTTAGGCAATATAGAGGACAGTTCATCAAGCCTGAGCACGAGCTTACAAGGATGGAGATTCAGGCCATAATCAAATTTAAGTCAATTGAGTACAACCCAAGATATAAATATGATAAGAAAAGGTGATCGAAGTCGATTTGGTCGTGATTAAGGAAACTAGGATTTAATGATATTGAAAAACCCTTTTTAGAGAAAAAAACAGAAAAAGATTTCATACGAAGTCAGCAAATCATCCCTCTCTAATACTATCAGTTTATCATTTGCCAATCATATTTTTCTCACAAACTCCAATATAAAGTCAACCTTCCTATGACTACCCTCAAAATTTCTATAACCTTCAGTCATCTAAATTTTACCATGATTACCATAGACAAAATTTTTTTACTTCCAAAACATTTTCCACGAAGCATACCCCTCTTAATTAGGTATCAATACTTACCCATTTAATCAAGTTTCCATATTCTTTCACCTCGTTCTAAATTAGATCCGAAACCTCCAAATCCAGTTTATGGAATCCTCGTACTTGTTTAAATCAAGCCTCGTATTTATTCAGCCCTAATACCACTATGTCATGCAAAATTTATTCTCGTTTTATAAATCAACCTTCACATTTCTTCAACGTTCACCTTAAATTATTATCCTTTTGAATTCTACACATTTTTTTTTCATCCAAAATAATTCTTATAACTTAAAATCCTTGTACTCTATCTGTCTCTAGTCATTTCTTACAATATCTAGTTCAATTTTGCATAATCATTTATTACAATAAAATTCTCTTTCCATTACTAAATTTCTACATCGCCTCAGAGTAAAAGTTTTCCCCAGAATCAATAACCAAGATTTTCTAAGTTCTCAAAACTAGGTTGACCTTGAACATCCTCATTAGTTTTGAAATACATCCATGAATTACTCATAACCAAATTTTCTGCAATTGTTTCTAAATTAATAACATTTATCCCTCGATGTCATTCTAAACCTTCACCACATTTCTATCTCAAATTTTTTTTTTGACATCCAACATTTTGATTCCTACTAAATTATCATATGATAACCAATCACGTCATTTCCGCACTAGATGATTTACGTCACTTCCTCTACGTTTCTCAGGTAAAGTTATATGAAGATCCAAGAGTTTTTAAGGTATAGCTGACAGAATTATATACAAGACAGGGAATTGATGTAATCATGATAGTTATATAAGACAAAGATTGATGGGAATAAAATATTGGCAGGAAGAGAATGATAATAGAATCTGTTCTGCTTATCTGTTTAAAGAAGAAACCGTTTTGAAATCCAGAGTTAAAATATCAATTTCAAGATAAAGTCTAGCAAAATTATCGATTCATTGTATTATGAAAACTTATAGCAAGAAATTTCACAAGGTTTATAAAACCAACTAAACTTACTCCTGAGTTAAATAATAGAAAACTAGACAAAACAAACAAATAATAATTCTTTTCTCTTTTTTTTGAAAGACTGAAACAAAGTAGAGAAAACATGTTTGAAAATATTTAAGGTACAGTCTGATAATCATATGCGTCTATCCAAAATTATGGTACTCTAAATCCTCGTCATACTAGTAAGCAAGGCTATGATAATCACAGAGCCCTCGACTTATGCACATATCTCTAGAATCATGGTATTTAACATTTTCGCGGTGCCGCATGCTTGGCTGGGAAAACCTTAAATTCCCACACCCGAGAAATATATCCAGAGTCAGACTGTATGTCCTCACCATGCTGGCTAATGTGACTATAGAAGACTAGATTTTCATAACTTAGATGACCTAGCCCATATAATTTCATCTTGCCAAAAATTAAATTAAATCAACAATGAATACCTAAAAATCAAATCAAATTATCAACGAACATCAAAATTCAAAAATGAACAAAAATCCATCAAAATACAAACTTAGATGCAATAGCTATCATCAAAATTCAAATTCGACAAACATCCATCAAAATCAATAATTACAAACTCGAATTCAACAATAATCTATAAAATCAAATTTAATAACAGAAAATAAAGATAAAACAAATCATGGAAAAAAAAAGTTTTTCAAATCGAAGTTAAATAAGATTCTCCAGGGTCGTCCCGGAAATCTCTCAAGGGTTCCTATCTGTGATTGAGTACCTTCAAAAATATATCCTAATCCTACTGCAGGCTGTAGTGGTACTCTAGTTCGAATACCACTACACTTTTAGTCTCGACCTGCATGGGCCACCACTAAAAACGTGTCACGACCCGCACCCTAGAGTTAGGGCACGAGAACGTAACAACGCCCAGCCTACGCCGCAGTGTCGGCGGTAGAACGCTGTCCTAGGTCTCAATGCATCTAACAGTATAAGACTAAATCGTTTATACTCCCAGAATGTGGGTGACATAGCAGAATGTAAGCTCAATCACATCTAAGGTAGAGCATAAAGGAAGATAGATAAAACATAAAATCGAAAAGAGATACAACAGATAGAAGTCTAAGTGTCTAAGATACAAACTCAGAATACATCTCAAAATCCAAATACAGTAATCCATAAATACAACTCAAGATGACTGAAAATAAACTATAAGCAAAAACCTTAGCTATCTATGTAACCTCTACTGTGTCTCCTCTAGGCTAGCAGGCAACCTCCAAGCTATCTGTAAAATTTATCAACAGGTCCAGTCAGGACTGGAGCGAGTACAGTACATCTCAACAGATCATAGCAGGTTAGAAAGTAAAAACATGCAGTAAAGTAAGATACAAGCACTGAAAGAAGTGCAGTATGTAAATATAGAGAGAACTGTAATAGAAATATCTACTATACATAGAGAACTAGCAGTGACTAGTGAGTCAGAGTATAATATGAACATGTAATACTCCCCCGTACCCCCGATCAATACACAAGGATCCAGCCAGGTTATGTTATATGATGCTATGTAACAGACCCCGAAGGTGATAAGCCCCCGAAGGGTGGTAACCCAAAAGTGTAAGTCCCATAAAAATGGGGATTCTGGGGGTAACCCAACAGTATAAGTCCCATAAAAATGGGGATTCTGGGGGTAACCCAACAGTGTAAGATTCCAGGAAGACTCTACGATCATGAGGGTACATGTCGTAAGTGATCAAAGAACCAAGAAGCATATGATACGCTATGAAAGTGAAACACACAGAACATAGAGTACCCGATGCTCCCTAAGGATAACATCTCAAGAAGGGATCCATACAGTACCAATCCGTGTGACCAACGTGACAGTACAAGTAAAGTAATCTACTGCAGGAAATAATTCTAAGCAGGATATGAAATGATCAGAGAATGTACTCACCTCGATAACCTGAACAGCGATAAGTATAGGAGGTCCCATTGAAGCCACAGAGTCCTATTTAAAGCAACACAGGTTACAAGGTGTTCAAGTTGTAATAAATGAAGCTCTATAATCAATCTACATTATTCTAGGTTCTTTTAAGTCAAAACAACTATAGGTCGACTCCGGTCAATAATCTATTCAAATTAGGTCAAGTGTTGACTTACAGTTGACTTTGGGTCAACTGGTCAACTCTGGTCAAACAGGGTTAATTCTAGTCTAATATAAAGTGTACTTCGTTATTTGTACGTCGAAACTTACGACACGCAAATCGAGATAAGAAGATTATCGGTTAGGTTGATAATCTTATTATAGTGATCCACGTGTCCAACTTGTCAATTTTAGCGATGTGAGATCACTGGAATTGGCTGATCTCAGTTTCGTTGTACTAATCCCGAAATACGAACATTATATGAATTAATTATTAATTAATTATAAAAAGGTTAAACTTAGAGAAACTATCAACAAACATTGTCGGACGATGAAATAGACATCGCCAACGTGTCCAGAATGGTCAAATTAGCTAGGATAGTCTACCCAACGGTCCAATTTGGATACAAGGGCAAAAAGGTAATTTCGGGTCAAAACGGTATCCGTGTCGGAGCCGTTTTGCACCGAAAAATGTGCAAGAAAATAAGTCAATAAATATAACAAATTATATGTCCACGAAACCAGAACATCGATACGAACCCAACGGTATCTCCAGAATTGGATTCCGTTGACCCGATCTCATTTTGGCTCGTTGACCAGAACTTGGAATTCCGGTTTGCACGAAAATGCGTGCCGGAGCCAAAGTTCTCAAAACTTAGCAAACTATATGTCAACGAGTCCAGAATGATGATACAAACTCAACGATATCTCTGAAATTGGATTCCGATGAGCCGGCATCAAAAAGTCCCGTTGACCCAGAAAGTGGGATCCGCTTTACACCGAAATGCGTGCCCGGGCCCACGTTCTCCAAATCTAACAAATTTTATATGAAAACATGCCAGAACGATGCCACAAGTCTAATGGTGGTGTCAGAAATAAAATCTGGAGTCCCGTGTTCAAAAATAGAATTTTACAAGTTGGAAATTACGAATTCGGGCGGCCAATTTTGGCGTCGAATTCAACCAATCAAACAAGCTCACAATAAAACGAAACTGAAGGGGTAGCAAGAAGGTTATACCAGCTTCGCACTGGAATAGGTAGCACGCCAAACGGAGCTACGGTGGAGGAGATACAAGCTGACGAAGTTGGCCCCGCGAAACTGTCCAAATTTAATACAATTTAAACGGTCAACTTGGTGGCCGGTTTTGATGTATCAAACGATAAAATTAACGGACAAAAATTGACAGAGATGAAGGTGGCTATACCGAGATTGTGACGGAGCGAAGAAATCGCCGATCCAACGGTCGGATCTCCGGGAAAATGCGCGCGAAGTTGCTATGACGGGGCACGATTTCAGCGTCGTTTCCGAGCTCGTCACGACGGGACGTCGCGCACGAATCGCCTCGACGGTGCGTCCCGGAAGACGTTGGCCACCATGGAAGGAGATCCTAGGGTGCGGCGCACCCATGGGGGTGGTCAACAGCGACCACGACGGCCGACGGCGGCGGCGGTGGCGCCATGCACGCGCGCGCGCCGTGGCTCGCGCCGCTGCTGCTGTCACTGTACGCCGCGGCACTGTGCGGGGCTGCGCACGGCCTGCTCGGCCGGTGACGACTCATCGGGGACGGCCAGGCGCCACGCACGACGGCGTGGGGTGGTGGTGGTGACGGCGGTTGAATGGTGCGGTTGGAGGAGGAAGGAAGAATGGAAGGATGGTGGTGGTGTGGTCGTGAGGTTGAAGAGGAGGAGGAGATAGCCGTGCTCGTGGCCGACGGCCAGGTGGGGAGGAGCACGGCGGTGAGGCTGGCCAGGGGAGGAGAGGTGGTCGGACTGGAGTGGGTGTCGGGTTTGCATGGGAGGAGAGTGGTTGTTGCTGTTGAAGTAGTTTTTGTTGTAGAGAAATGGAGAGAGAGAGAAAGGATAAGTAATAAATGTGAAAGAGAAGAAGAGAGAGAGAAGGAAAAGTCTTCCCTAGGAATTAGGGCCGGCCAACTTGGCTGTGTGAATGTGAGAGGGGAAATGAATGGTTAGGATTTGTTTAGGTGGATCAAAAGGCTAGGATTGATTTGGCTAAAAATATATCATTCCAAAGGATTTAATTCAAGGAAAATTTCAATAAATAAATTAAAAATGGGTAGAATGAGTATTAATATTTTTGGGCAAGAATTATGAGGGTGTCATGATGGAGAATAATATGGAGCTGGACTGGACTCGGTGGAGCCGGATTGGGTCAAAACTGGACATTGTGCGAAAATTGAATTAAAAAAATAGGCGTCGATGATCATGGAGAAATAAGTAGCACATGGGGATTCCAATAAATAGGACACAAGTGGCGGACGGATAGTAGACTCAAAGTGGGCCATGTCCATAGTTGGGGCCGACAGGTTTTGGTCGACAGGGGACCCACAAATCAAATTGGAAAATAAATGTGACACCGTGGGGTAAAATAAAATCAGGTCACGTGTCGGAAAAGTTGTACGAAGCAGATGGAGCACAAGGAGGCGTGTCTGAGTGGGACACGAAGGTCATGGGTGACGAGCGTCTCGAGTAGATCAAGCATGAGAAGTTGGTTTCAAGAAACTGACTGGTCTTGCGCTCCAAAATTAAAAGTCACGGTAACGTGCTAAAAATGATCAAGAAAAATAGTGGGAAAATCAATTAATAATCAAACGGTCTAATTCGATCCGAAGTTCAGCGAAGCAAAAAGAGCACAAGGGAACAAGTTTGGGTGGGACACCATATACCGTCATAAAGGTAATCGTGTCCACTCCAAAACTCGTGAAGAAGATTTCCAGAGTTGAACATCCCTGATACTCCAAATATCAATGGCACGGGAAGTACACTTAGGAAAAATAACAGAATAAATTATTTATCAACCAATCAATCAGAAAATAAAATAAATAAAAAAAATCAACCCAAAATTCAGGGTGCTAACAAAAGGTTCAATCTTCATGACTGAAGATTATGATTTTGGTAATAGTCGTACAAGGGTTTGATTTCCATGATTGAAGATCATGGTTGAGCTTGTAAGATAAGGGCATAATTGAGAAGTGGTGATCAGATAATCTGGTAGTAGTCGAAGGGGAGTGGGATGATTTGACCTTCTTATGAATCCTATCTTTTGTTTCCTTATCCTAGAATCGTTCATTAAAATCCAATATCACTCGTGCGTAAAACTTTGATATATTCTCGATAATGACTAAGTCCTATTCTAACCATGATTAGGTTTCATGTTATCCTTGAATCATCCTTTAAGTTTTAATATCGCTAAATTCTAATTTCCTTTGATCATGACCAATCGACTTTGGTCATCTCCTTTATCGTACCAATATTTTTAATCCTTGATCGTACTCAATTGTTTAAATTCAATCATGACCTGGATCTCTATCAATATGTTGCTCGTGCTTGGACTACGATTGTATTCTTCATCATGTCTAAATACCGTTTAACCAAGGTTAGACTGACCTTATCTATGATCGTGTCGAGATTTCGATTATGATCTTGTTTGGATTTTAATACTCGTGCCTAAACGATTTTCTGACCGTGATTTGATTTTCTGGTTATATTTGAAATTCTCGTGATTAGTCGTGCTTAGATGACTTGGCATGACTGGACGACTTTGATTTCCTTGATCGTAAATCTAAAGATTGTGACTATACCTGTTGGTTTTATGCCTTGATCATGCATGGAAATTGACCTTCACAACTATCTACCAACTTAGTCGTGTTGGATTTTCATCATGTCAAAAACAAATTTTCGATCGTTCCTAAGTTAATTTGAATTTGATTATCGTAATCTCGTCTATCATCGTTCTTTGATCGTGCCTAAGTTATTGACTAAACTCTCTATCGTTCTGATCCCCTGCCAACCTTAAATTTTGAGGACTAATTTTTTTTAAGGATGGTAGATTTGTAACCTCCGTTAACCAAAATCTAGATATTTTTAAAATTTTTTATTTCTTTTGAATTTTTGTAAATCTTTGAAATCGTGCAATTCTAATATTGAGAACATATTTTGTATCGTAATTTGTTATCGATATTTTGTTGGACTGTTAGTTTTGTAAAAAACTATTTTTTGAGGTTTATCCTAATTTAAATTTTTGTCCATTTCGAAAAAATTTATAAGTTATAAATATTTATTTTATATAGAGAAAATATTTTGTAAAGTTACGATTGTAAATAAAAATATTTTATTACTAATTATTTTAGTTTAAAGGTTTTGATAAATCGGTTGGTTATTCATTTACCCTACTATCGGGCTAAGGCCGTCTCGGTCTTAGTTTAGCCTACCAAGTATTCGGCTCGGATCGTGGGCCACGACCTTGTTTTGTTAGTAGTTAAAAATCATAGCTAAATTATAATTAGCTAACAATTATTAATCTAGTAATTAATTAATTAAATAGCTAATTATTAAATAGATAACAATAATGTTTGTCGTCAGCAATTAGGGTTAGTGTTAATTTTCTACTATTTCCCCCTATTTCTATTACATGTACATTTCTTTTAGGGTTTCCCCTTCTATAGCACACTTTTTCAAAATTTTACATCAAACAATTCCTAAACCCTAGGACCCCTATTCAGCCGCCACCCTACTTTATTGCTAACAGTAGCATTTCGGTCGCCTTCGTTGACACTCCCGTTTTTCGTTATACGTATTTTTATTATACGTATACGGATTTCTGACATTTGTCAGGTGGATCGTAGTTAGACTTGTCTTACTTAGCATAGTCTTGGTTTAATCTTGTCTTGGTTTATTTGGTTTGGTTCAACATGACTTGGCTTGGCTTGGTTTGGCTTGAGATAGAGAGGTTTGGTATTTAAGTCAACTTCTCTCTTTCTCCTCCATAACTTTCATTTATTTTTTCTCATCTTCTTCATTTACTCCTCTCCACCTACACCCAAGCCCTAGGCAAGTGCAACTTGCTTCATGATGGATCTCAAATTTTATTGTTCCTTGTCTTCCTTGCTTAATTCTAAGCCTCTTTAGAACTTGGAAATTCTGGTTTTGAGGGTTACATTTTTGTAGATCTAAGTTTAAAATTTCTTAAGTTTTTCTTGGTTTTGACCTCTTAAACTTTGTTATTTTTGAAAACTAATGGTTCAATGTTGTAGAGAATTCAATTTCATTCAGTTTAGACCTTTATTTTGGGTTATTTTGCCCAATTTCAAGTCCTTTAGCCCAAGTTATTGACATTGGAAGTTCTAAAACACCATGGCCAAAAGCTTGCTGGTAGGGACGACACCTCGCGCACCTCGTGCACACCTCGTGCACCTTTTGGTCCGTGCATCTTGTACCTCTTGCACCTTTTGGTCCGCGTACCTTGCACCTCGTGCACCTTTTGGTCCGTTCACCTTATACTTCTCGCACCTTTTGGTTTGTGCATCTTGCACCTTATGCACCTTTTGGTCCGCGCACCTTGCATATGACGCTCCTTTTGGTCCACGCACCTTGTACCTCGTGCACCTTTTGGTCCGTGCACCTTGTACCTCGTGGACCTTTTGGTCCGTGCACCTTGCACCTCGCACACCTTTGGATCCGTGCACCTTGTACTTCACACCCCTCATGTATCTTGCACATCGTGCACCTTGTACCTTGCGCCATGCGCCTTTTTCCGTGCGCGAATCACTCTAAATGACTGTTTTTGCCCGGTTAAGCTATTTTGTAGCTAGAAATTTAAAAAACTTAAAACATGAAAGTTGTAGATCTTTGTCTTGGCTTCAAGAATATTACTATCTCACTTTAATCTGAGTTCACATGTGACTTATAGTTTACACATGGGTGTTCTCGATCTTCTTTGCATGTTTTTTTCTATCCTTAGCCTAAATTGCGACGACCCGACTTGACACTCGATAGTCTTGAGATAGTAACTTGAACTTGACTTGAACATGATAATATGAATCCGTCTTGATAACTCTTGATAAGTGGCCCGTCGAGGCGTACTCCAGACAAGTACTCTTGACATGACAAGTAACCTGACATGACATGTATAATCTTGAAAGGCTGTTGCGACAGCTACCATGACTTGCTAAGTAACTATTGTCTTGACACCGCGGTTGACTTTCTTGATTGTGCTTGTACAAGCTACCTGTCTCGTCTTGCGTCATATCTAGGACATAGATTCCTGGTTACCACGATCAGGAATTCACATGAATCTAAATAGGTTAATGACTAGATTGATCAAGTAGTTCATATAGAGAATTTTTTTTCAGTTACAGGCGATCCCGTTATCCTGGCTACACCTGAGGGACTTGTAGCCTACCGACGAGTAGGGCACATTTCCAGCCCACTGTCATGTGGGGAACTTCTTGAAAACATATGTAATAAAAGTACACCAGTAATCTTGATAACTCTTGTAACTCTCGTAAATCACCTCGCCTGGATAACCTGGATAGTTGTAGGGCTTGTGACTGCAAAAATATTTTATTGCATCTTGCTAGTAACTAGGCCTATGATAACCCTAGTTAGCTAATGATAGGAAGGCGTAGGACTTGATTGGCCGTGCCTGAATGCTTGCTCGTGATTAGTATGGAAATTATATTATGTCTCTTAATGCAAGCTATTGTTTTATTCTAACCCTGTCTTCTTATGATTTAAGCATGTTCATTTATTTATTCTTCTATTTTATTATCTGCTAATTTTAGTTCCTTAATGAAGCCTCCCTTGTAGCACTTGCTCTTTTTGGGGTCTGACCCAGCTGGTTTTGTATGGCCAGATTTTAGAGTGATACCCGAGGATCTTCCTGCTTATCAGCCAGATAGTAAACACCAGACGTAATCCTGGCAATAAGTGAATTTCTTATTTTGCTCTCCTACCCTATTGTAAATTATTCTTTTGAGGCATTTAGCCGTCGAGCAAGTGTTAGCTCGTGTTGAAACTTAAATTTTTGTCTGCCTAAGGGCTATTACATGATTGGCAAATCCTAGGGTTGATCATGTATGACTTAAACTCTTGCAAGTCTTCGTATTTTGTATGACTAGCTTCATGATCATCTAAATATGTAATATTTGGGATGCCTTACCTTGTATGTCTGATGATCTAACATCTTGTAACATTTATTTGCTTGCTTGAGATTGAGACACTAGGCTTATTTTTGACCATAGAGACTGATAGATTGTAATTTAACCCTCAGGCATCTAGACAACCATGACCGTATTGTGAAGTGTGTTGTACTTCGACGTATGTAGCTGGCTGTGTCTGTCCTCCGCTCTCTAGTATTCTGGTTCTGGGGCGTGACATTGGTCGGCACCACCACCACCGGCCATCGTCGGAGCTTCTCTCCTCCCTACGGCCTTAACCGCCATCACCATTCACACCAGACCCGACCCCTTGTCTCCGACAACTGACACCCTGACCCGGCCACCATGCTACCATTCCACCACCACCAACAACAAATACCTCCTGGTCCGACCACCCCGACATTCAGCATCGTCGCCATCGCTAGCACCCCATCACCACCACAGAAACGATAGCCACCCCCACTGCCTGAACAACCACCACAACCTCCAACCGCCACCACGCCTACCCATCCGTCCACACTGACAACCACCCCCTCCACCACATTCACAACAGCTACCAATGCAACCACCATAAGAGCCGGCTCCACCACTCACATTCACTACCACCATGTTTCCTGCCATCCACCATGGCCAAACCCGACCACCCCGATTCGGCCATCTCTGACCAAGATGCTCGTGCCACCACCACACAAAACTTAGAGAGAGAATGGAGCGTGAGAGAGAACCTGCTCGCCGCTCCGCCGTTCGAGCCACCCGCCCGCCTTCGGCTAACGAAGGCCACTCCGTCGCCATAGCAGCTGGGCGCCGCCCTCGTTTGACCCAGGTCTAGTTGACTCCCCGCGTCGACTTCTCCCCGGAGTCGTCGCTCTCTGAGCCATCCGCTGCCGCCCCGAGGTGAGCGCCGACCATCAGTAGATCCGCCCTGCCAGTGCTGCTCCGCCTTCGAGAACCCCCACGGTGAGACTCATTCCTTCCTTCCTTTTCTTTCCTTCTACGTTGATTTGTGGGTTGAGAGAATAATCTCTCTCTCTTTCATTAATTTTTTGGTAGGAATTGAAATGATGAGAAGCCCCTTTATCTATTTGAAAAATTCTTGGGATTGGGATTGAATGTTGGGATTGATTTAAGCACTGCGGGCAAAAGCCCCTTATTTATTTATGTAGTTAGGTTAGTTATTAATATTAGTGTTAATAATGGTATTAAGGAATTTAGTTTTTGTTTATGTGTTATTATTATACGATTAATTAAGGTTCTGGTTTTAATCAACGTCTTTATTGTGAATTAGAAATTGATATGTTGTTAACAAAATTGATAATATTAATTAGGTTTAAAATTCCTTCTTTTCTTGTTGATTAATAAGAGAGTTTAGGATTGCAATATTTATTAATTACTGTTATTATAGTTATTATTTTTGAACTATTAAATTAGGCTTTACATTATTATGATTTAAGCTGTGCATTTGAGCTTTAAAATATTTCTACATTTTCTAATATATAGAATATAATTTCTAGATATTATACACAAACTTTTGGATTTAAATGGCTGGTATGTATATATATTTGCTGCCTTCCATTATTATTATTATTATATTGTTATTTGTGATTATTTTTATTTAGTAGTAATATTTATTTTTGGAAATTGTATAAAATATTTAATCATATTTCTAAATCCATTATCAAGTTTTAACTTAAAATCCTATTTGTCAATAAGAGATTTAGTACTAGGCTATTTTTCTATGCTCCCAAAATACACATGTATAGTTTCTATGAGTATTATAAATGATTACGGGTTTTCAACTATTATCTAGGAATGTTTTATAAACAAAATATAGCTCTAAGTGTTATAAATACTTTTCAAGAATTAGTTATACGTTTTGTTATGATTTCCCCTAAATCATAAATCGCGAATAATATAGTCATTTCCTACTTCTTGAATCGATTGTCGTACCGAACCCTGATCCATGACTCCAATATATCAAACTAGACTATTTGTACTATTCTGGACCCGATGGAACCGTCTGTGCTGTCATTTGGGACCATCTTCTGGAGCATAGCATCGTACATATCCCGTGTCGACTCGTTTTTGTCGTACACGTCGACTCTAACCAAATTTACGCGAGTACATTCTCTGGTAATATTCCGTTTATGTTATTTTATATGTTTCGTGTATTCAGTGTAGATATCTTTGATAACTGTTGATAACCCTTGATAACCCTTTGATAACTCTTGATAACTCTTTAATAACTCTTTGATAACTCTTGATACCTGAGGGACTTATAATATCCCGACGAGTGTAGAGCATAAAAAATAAGATGCGCCACCCATTAAAATATTCGATCATCAGATGGCGCCAAAACATTATATTGCGTCGAACAATCAAGTTACACAGCTTCAGGTTGCGCTAACGCCAGGTTGCGCTAACGCCAGGTTGCGCTGGAGTCAGGTTGCGCGAGAGCCACATGGCGCACTTCCTCGAGAAGCTGTAATGGCGTCATCATTATCTGACAACTGACAGCACGAATATTAAGGAAAATTCTTTCGAATCCCATGCAACGCGACACTCGAAAAGATTTTGTCAGCATGTAATTAATGCTGACTGCTGGTTTGCGCAAGTCACTGAATGGTGCAAGTCACTGAATGGTGCAAGGATTAATCAGTACAGCACAGAAGACCTAGTCAAAGGTGCCAGTTGTTAAGTTGTGCCTATACGCAGCCTGACAAATTGGCGCCACTTGATCAACTCTTATTTTAAAACAGGGTGACATGGCGCACAAGCCATCAACTTCGCAGAGCGTACCCACTACACTATCTACGACCATGCACATCTCAATCAAACGATGCCATGCGTCTACAGTAGTTGGTGCAAACCACTCGCACAGGTTGTTGCATTGCGCCCACGCGCAACCTGATGAAGCTCGCGCAGAGTAATCAAACAGTGTTCAGAACGGAGTGACGTGGCGCGTAAGACACTAACTTTGCAGAATATATTCACTACACTACCCATGACCACGTGCATCTCAATCAAATGATGCCATGCTTCTACCGCAGTTAGTGCAACCATTCGCACAAGTGAACACGAGACGCACAATCTGAAGCACGTACAACCCAGAATAACTACTAAATGGTTATTTTATGAACTCTATAATTAGAGTTTCAAATCATTCTCAAGGCATCAAGAGTGATCATAATCTCCTGCTAAAGTGCTGCTGCATTCTTCAGAGGCTCGTGTCTTCGATATCACATCGTCCAAGGAATAAAGTGATCGTCTTCCGATCAGATTCCTATAGTTGTACTTCTCCAGAAATTAATTGTACTCATGTACTCTTTTTCTTAGTTTGTAATAAAACTTTTTTTTCTTTGCAAACAAAATGGTGACTCTGCTGGGGACGACTTTCTCCTCTGACGGAAAAGTGACAACTCAATGTGATACCGCGTCAATCGACAAAACGTAGAAGACCCTGGTCGCTAAAGTCGACCAGACAGCCTACGAGACCATGATCAATGCTGGGGGTGCCAAGCGCACTACTGCCGTAGTTAAGAGCAAGACGTGCTTTGTTTCGACTCCTAAGTCCTCGGCGGCACAATCTTCTGCCTCTGCGCAACTTGCGCCCATCACTACTTTAGCGCAACCTAAAGGAAACAGCCTTTTGGCTAATCCCTCCACTTCTTCGATTCTGAAATTGGAGGAGACTCTGTCTTGACACACTGCTGTCCAAAACAAGGGAAAGCGCCCTTCAGCCCTCTCTTTCCTGGCACAACCTGCACCTGTTCCTGCTTCTGCGCAACTTGTGCCTATCCCTGCTTCTGTGCAACCTAAGGAAAACAGACTTTTGGCTAATCCCTCTACTTTTCTGACCCTAAAATCGAAGGAGACTCTGTCTCGACACACTGCTGTCCAAAATAAGGGAAAGCGCCCTTTGGACTTTTCTTCTTCGGCACAATTTGCGCATGTTCATGCTTCAGCACAACTTGCATGGGCTCATGCCTTGGCGCAACCTGCACGAATTTGTGCACTAGTGCAATATAAAGAGAAGCACTCTTTTCTACCAAATCAGAAGCTTAGTGAGAAATTACTAAATCAAGAAAAAGGCTTTTTAACTTTTCCTCATTCTGCTCGAGTCGTTGACTGGGTGGAAAGTACTGCTCTCCTTGATAGAGACAACCAAATCTCTATCGAGAAGATGAGTTCCATTCAGAACAAACCTTCCATGCAAAAGAGCATTTTGCCTACTCCAAAGAGATCAGGGCAGGATCTACCAACCTTATGTATTTCAAGATTCTGACGAGGCAAACTACTAGTATCTCAAGTAGAAACACAAGCGGCTCCCCTGTCAGATATGCGCACCTATATCAACAGGTGCCAATTAGGCTCAACCTCGGGAAATCACAAGATGCATCAAGCGTAACCCGTACCAGTTGCTAACTTACTCCAAAGAAAGAATGCTGAGGTGAAAGATCCTGTGACTTATGCTAACCAGCTTAGCACGTCCTTGTACACTCAAGGTATAGAATACCTCAGGAACAGGAACCATGTCTCGAATATCATCAAAGACTACATTCCTGCAACTTCTTCTCATCCTGTTAGTGACCTCCATGAGCTCTTAATACAGAAGAGAAAGGTTATAAATCCATCCCGTCCAGCGGTAGTCCAATAATAAGAATATTATTGCAACCACCATCATGAAGTTGTCATCAAATGCCGATGTCAGTCAGCCAAGCGGTCCATCTTTGATCGTTTGAATTATGTTCAGACTCCTGAACCAATCCTAGTGGACGAAGATGAACTACTCTATGCTTCTATCAACATGGCATCTCAAAGCACTGGGGGTAGAAAACTTCCAAGACGTAATGCGTCCCGCAATATTAGTCAGCAATACTTAGATCAGATTCATGAATTCGGTGAAGGAGTATACCAATATACTCGATCAAGAAGCCGAGATACAATCGGTCAAAGGAATCTTCTTGATTCAAAGCAAGATTCCTTTAGTCAAAAATTATCCCTATCACTTATTCTGGAGATAGTTCTTTATGTAACTTTGATGCTGACAATGAAAGTTTTGAAAGGACCATCCTTTCCACTAGCTTGTCTTCAAAGGCTAGAGAAGTGACTGCTTATGCCGTCACAAAAGATCAAGATACCTCCACTTCTTCTAGTCAAGAGCAGAGAATTGCTGCTTTGAAGGCTAGTTTGAAGAATATGGCTGAGATGATGGCATGCATGCATGCTGTGATTATGGCACAACATACAATTCCAACAGTCGCGAATCTGATTCTGACTCAAAAACCTGTGACAACATCAATTCCTACCAATATTGATCTGGGGGTACAATCTCTTCACACTGCTTCCATTCCTGCACAGGCTATTCCAAGTCAATTTGGTACAGGGGGTGGTACTTATCATGTGGTACCCCCTCCTAACACATAGAATCAATCTACTACTCCGCAATCAACAAGAGATACCAATGAGGCTGTAAAACTTTAACGTACTCACTTTGAAGCTTTCAAACAGAAGGATGGCCTGCAGAAGCTTGGGATCAAACAACCCTATCCCATAGAATGGAAAGAGGTCCAATTTCCTCCTAAATACAAACCCTCTACTATTATGCGGTTTGATGGCAGCACGTCTCCAAGTCAATACCTCAACCACTTTGAAGTAATGACTGATCAACTCCAACCAAATGATGCTCTTCTTACCAGAGTATTTGTTGGCTGTTTAGCTGGTGCAGCATATGACTGGTATCGTAGTTTACCAGATGGGTTACTTTCGTTGGCTTCAAACAAATATTATTGGAACGATTTTATGAGGGAACCAATGACATGACTATGTCTGCTCTCATCAAAATCAAATAATGACATAATAAAATGATTGAACGTTTCATTGAACGGTTCTGCCGTGAAGCACTCAAAATGTCTCTCGGAACTCCAGATGCTTTAACTATAGACACTTGCAAATCAAACTTGTTACCTATAATTAGCATGTGGACAGGATCAACACAGTTCCAGGATTGGCCCTCTTTCATAATGAACGCTAAAGCCACAGAAGAGAGCGCTGACAAATTCAAGCAATTAGGCATTCAAATGCCTAATCTTAACAAAGATGAACATGCTACACCAAATAATAATAGCCGGTAGAACAATCACAAGATCATAGAGACTTTAGCCATTAACCTCAAAGGCAAAGAAGCTCTAGCCATCAATGTAAATTAGCCAACATCTACCCCTTCAGCACCACCACAACGGTTACCTCGTCCAAAAGAAGAATACTCTTTTGATGAAGATGATATTATGAGTATCTTTGATTGCCTCATCAAGAGCAACAAACTCCAACTGCCAGAACCTAAACGGCCAGATAAAGTTGGTAAGACTGACCATCCTAAATATTATATTTACCACAGGTTTCTTGGACATCCAAATCGAGCGTGCTATGTGCTCAAGGGTAAAATTCAGGAGATGGTCAATTCTGGTGCAATTACTCTCCAGCAAGATGAGAAAACTGTAACGGCTAATGTCGTCTCTTTACAGTTTGGAGATTTTCTAGCTCAATTTGTGCAAGACGACGTCATCCCCATTCCGAGAACTACTCTGGAGATTGTTAATCTTCCACCTGCACGGACAAATGGTCTTGTTCCTCTGTCTACTGATAAATGAGAGATCATATGGATACATCCAGATTTAGTGGCGGACTTTGAAACACCATCTTCTTCCACCAAGTCCAAAAAGGCTACTAAAAATAAATTATGTCACATGATTTTATTTGGTGAGCATTGTCTTCCACCTCTAGCTGCTACCTTCATCCCGGCATCAAATAATCCTTCTTCTTCTTCTACTGATAAGACAACATTGTCAAAATTAGAAGCCAAATACCAACCAGCTTTCCATCTTTATAGTCCATAATTTCGTAAACTCATGACGAAGATGGGATATGATCTACAAGAGGCCTCTGGTTTGAATCATGGAAAGGGGTCTCCTGTACCTCTTTATCTATGTCTTTCTCACAACCAATCTCGGGTTGGTTTGGGTTACTGGGCAAACTCTCTATCTCGTCGAAAGAAATCTTTCAGAAACAAGATCCAGACGAAGAACTACAATATGGTGTCCTTTGAGCCTGTATCCGAAGAAGAAGTCTTGACTGGTACCAGGTTTGGGAAACCTTACCTTAGGGACTATTCAGAAGGTCAAGAAGACCCTACTCCAGCTCTGGAGGCTCCTCAAGCATCATCTTCTCCTGTTGTTAATGTTCCGTCAGCTTCATCACCTCCGATAGAGCCAACTCTTCCTAAACCGACGATAGTTGACAAAGGAAAATAGCATGTCCATTTCGACAAAGTATTGAAGAAGACTCCAACTTTAGGACTAGAGAAGCCATATAACTTTGATATACTGGCTCAGCTGGCTAATAGTCTGGCAAGATTGTCAATTTTTGAGCTACTCCGTCTTTCGAGGGAGACTCGAGAAACGTTGAGTTAAGCTTTAACGCAAGCCGATACTTGTCTAGCACTTCTCAAGAAACCAGAGGATGAGACTATAACATTCCTTCAATGTCATAGTGTGATGGAACTGATGCCAAATATCACCTTTACACAAGACGATATGCTGTTAGAAGATAATCGTCATGATCGACCCCTCTACTTCACGGGATATGTTTATACCATGAAGGTTGGTCGTATCCTGATCGATCCTGGGTCTGCCCTCAGCATCATGCCAAAGACTCTACTAGATGCATTGAAGATTCCTATACATAATCTTTCAACAACCATCACGACAATCCTGGGATTCAATTCTGGGAGAAGTGAACCTTTGGGAAAGATTCGCCTGAAAGTTCAAATAGGCAATCTTCGTACGAAGGTTACTTTTTACGTGATCGACAATCACGGCTCTTACAACACTTTGCTGGAAAGACCCTTTCTACAAGAGCATAATATTGTACCATCCACTTTATATCAATGCTTTAAATATGTGGATGCCAATGGAGAAGTCCAAAAGGAAGTAGCCGACCTAAATCCTTTCAGGGGGGTTGAAGCATATTTTACGGACTCTCGGATGTACAAAGAGGAGTTCATGAAAGTTGTATTGGCAATGGATATTGAGGAGGATCAGAAACATACTTTAAAAGATGTTCTCGTGATCCCCATCAAAGGACGTGCTATTTGTCCTTCTTCTTCGCAGACATTGACCATACATCTTTTCTCTCATAACAAATAGCCTCCTGCTGTAGAAAAGGAACAAAGGGAGCTCACCTCTTCTGAGCCTCTTGTTATCGACCTTCGTCGTAACAAACCTTCCCCTCTTCCTTCTCCTCCTCTGGTTATCAACCTTACTAAGCCTTCTGTGAAGGCTAAAAATCATGTTGTAAATGATGATGTACAAATCAATAAAGTAGCATCTCCTTTACAGTATACTGATGTTTTTTATTATACTCGATGTTATCTAAAAATGTTAGATAACTTCGAACCACTTGCCATAGGAGCAGTTGAAGCTTCTCGAAACAAAGTATTGCTCGAGCCAATGCAGGACTCCTTCTTCTTAGTTCCTTCCAGGAAGAAAGATGAACTTTCTATACTTTTTAGTAAAGGAACAGAACAGAAGATCACACCGGATAGCGAAGAAAAAAATTACGATCACGAAAGACTTCAACTACGTCATTATAGTCAGCAATCAAAAGATATCATTCAAAAGATGGGCTATAATTTTAAAGTTGGTCTCAATGGCGGCAAAGGAAGGCGAATTCCTATTCGTATTCCTGCTCCAAAAGAAAAATCACAACAATACTACAGCAAAACAAAGTGGGGATTAGGTTATACCTCACCAACTCCGACTCCAGAAGCCTCCGAATCCGAAGAAGAAGAACGATCTAACTCTTCTAATTCTATCTCATAGGATTCAGACACCAGTGTAGGGCACGTCCATCGTGTGACTCTATCTTCCAATATGGTGACTGTCGAGTTCTTGGAAGATGACGAAGACTTTGTCGAAGCTTCTAAATCTGATCCTTGGACACAAAGGATGGATACTCAATGGGATCTTTGCTTTGAGAAATGTGAGCCACCTACTAAAGATCAGTTGGTTCAAGTCAATATTGGAGATAAAATTTCCCCAAAACTAATATTTATCAGCAAAAGCCTCCCTGAAGCGGATAAACAAGAACTAATCCAACTCATCAGGGAATATATTGATGTATTAGCTTAGAGCTATGAAAACATGCCAGGGTCGGATCCTCAGATTGCTACCCACAAGCTCAATATTCTGCCAAATGCGAGGCCAGTCAAACAGCAATAACGTCAGTTTCGACCTGACATGATGGATGCCATAGAAACTGAGGTTAAGAAACTCATTGCTTGTGGTTTCATCAGAGAAGAACAACATCCGGACTGGGTGGTTAATGTTGTTCCAGTTTTGAAGAAGACAAGGAAAGTCCGGGTCTGCATCGACTTCAGAGACCTTAATGAAGCTTGTCCCAAAGACGAATTCTCTCTCCCAATCACTGATATCATGATTGACAATACTTGCGGATTTGAACGTATGTCCTTTGTGGATGGATTTTCAGGATACAATCAAATCAAGTTGCATCTGAAAGATGAGAAACATATATCTTTCTGCACTCCTCTTAGAGTCTATTGCTACACTGTCATGCCATTCGGTCTTAAGAACGCTGGTGCAACTTATCAGCGGGCCATGAATACCATCTTTCGTGATTATTTACGAAAGACTGTTGAATGTTATGTTGACGATATTGCTGTCAAAAATTGTCTAAAAGAAGACCATATTCAAGATTTGAGAACTATTTTCGATCTAATACGCCAGCATCAACTCAAGATGAATCTCACCAAGTCATTCATGGGAGTCTCTAGTGGCAAATTTCTTGGAGTCGTTATTACCTCTAAAGGTATACACGTTGACCCCAAGAAAATCAAAGCCATTTAAGAGATACATCCTCCACGCAACCTAAAAGAGCTATGAGGATTCCAGGGACGGCTTGCATACATCAGGAGATTTATCTCAAATCTCTCTGGATGCTGTAGACCGTTCACTCAACTCATAAAGAAATGCATGTCTTTTATTTGGACTGAAGAATATCAACAAGCATTTGAAGACATAAATCGGTACTTGATGAACCTTCCAGTTCTAGTGCCTCCAGTGTCAGAAATATATTTCCTGATGTATGTTCGAGCAATGGACCACTCTTTAGGTGCTTTATTAGCTCAGAAGAATAAAGAAGGTCATGAACAGGCTATCTACTACCTTAGCCGCATGATGATTGGAGCTGAGCATCGATACACTCAGTAGAAAAAGAATGTCTAGCTTTGATGTTTGCTGTTCAAAAGATGAGACATTATATCACTGGCCAAACTATTCATGTTATTTTTAGAGTTAACCCTCTCAGGGTCCTGATGAAGAAGCCTAGTACACTCAATTCTAGGCTTGCAACATGAGCCATATTGTTAACATAATATGATATGGTTTATGTTCCTCAAAAGTCTGTTAAAGGTCAAGCCCTTGCTGACTTTCTAGCAGCTCATCCAGTTCCCGAAACATCTAAACTCTACGATGAGATGCCAGATGAAACCTTGGAGTCCAACATGATTTCAGAAGAAATTCTTATTTTGCGTTTATTCTTTGATGGTGCATCCAGAATTGGACCAAAATGTGCTATTGTTGCTGGAGTTGGAGTCGTTCTCGTCTCACCAGAAGGGTTAGCTATCCAAAGAGCTTATTCTTTAGATGAGTCGTGTTCCAACAATGTGGCTGAATACAACGCTCTGCTCATTGGTCTCCAATTGGCTCAATAATTAGATATTGAGTATCTTGAAGTTTACGGAGACTCCAAACTGATTGTCAATCAAGTAGAGGTACATACGAAGTTCGACATCAAGATTTGGTTCCATATCATGATGCGGCAATCAGGATGGCCACTTCATTCAAAGGCTTCTTTATCGAGCATGTACGCCGAGCATGTAACACAGAAGCTGATGCACTCACTAATCTGGCAATAGTATTAGCAATTCCCGTCAGAAGGCAACAAATGATCGTCATCACTAATAGAGAGTTATTTTGTGTCCAGAATAACTTAAATATGGAAGTTAACAACCCAAACATAGAATTCAGCAATTCAATTAAATTTTTTGCTATTAGTGAAGATTGGAGGACTCCTTTTATAGATTTTGTGGTCCATGATATCCTACTTGAAGACCCTAAGGAGGATACAACAATTCGACGACGGTCACTCAGATTTTACTATAATCATACTACAAAGACACTCTATCGACGAACGTTCGACGGCTTACTTCTACGTTGTCTTGTGGGGGAAGAAGCAAAACAAATACTTCGTGAAGCTCATGACGGTGTTTGTGGTGCACATCAACCTGGTCCTAAATTACAGGATCGTATTCGTCGTATGGGCTATTATTGGCCCTCAATGGTATCTGATGCAATCGAGTATGCAAGAAAGTGCCGGGCATGTCAAATCCATACTGACTTCATTCATCAACCGTCAAAATTTCTTCACCTGACGGCAGCATCTCGGCCCTTTGAAGCTTGGGGAATGGATGTCATCGATCCTATCAACCCTTCCTCGTCCAGAGGACATGGTTCATATTAGCCATAACTGATTACTTCTAAAAATATGCTGAACCTATACCTCTAGTCGAGGTCAAGACAAGCAGCGTCATCAACTTTATCAAGCATTATATAATTTATAGGTTCGATGTTCCTCGACAAATTATTCACGATAATGGGCCACAATTCACCAGTCAAAAATTCACTCGATTTTGCGATGACAATAGGATCAATAATATTGCTTCTACAGCTTAAAATCCTGCAGCTAACGAGTTGGCAGAAACATTTAACAAAACCATCATCAAACTCCTTAAGAAGTTTATTTCTACCAACAAACGAAACTGGAGTGAGAAGCTTGGAGAATGTCTATGGACTTACCGTACTACTATACGTACTTCTACAGGCTGCACACCTTTCTTTTTGGTATACGGATGCGATGCTGTCTTACCATTGGAAATCCAGATCCCTTCCCTAAGGATTGCCATTGCCAATTAACTAACCACCGAAAACAATGATTGCCTGAGACTTCAGGAGCTTGAAGCGCTTGACGAGAAATGGCTCTAGCTCAACAACATATTGAGTTATACCAAGCTCGTCTATCAAAAGCCTTCAACCGTAAAGTCAAGGTCCGAACATTTCAAAAAGGAGAACTAGTTCTAACCGTCAGACGTCCTATGACTATGACGCACATAAGCAAAGACTAATTCGAAGCAAAGTGGGAAGGACCCTACATTGTAAGCAAAGTTTTCTCTAACGGAGCATATCAATTGACTGGTATGGATGGTCGAGTCGCCATGATGCCCATTAATGGCAAATTTTTCAAAAAAAATATTATATTTGAAGAAAAAGAAGAAATATGAACACAGAGACTCAGAATGTAAATAAAATTACTTTTTATTTGCATAAATTTAAAACAGAAGGAAATACATAAAATTAACGAGGACCAGGGCCCTCTTGATTAAAAACATATTTCGTAAGAAGCTCAAAGACATTATTTTCTGATGACACCAGCAGTTCGCATGCAGCCTTCCTCAGAGTTTCTTCCTCGGTAGTACTCCCAGGCTCTACCGGCTTGGCGAGAATGTCCTTCTGCTTCTGTCCAGTGACGGCCCAGCTTTCTCCGATTTCTGGCAAAGTAGGCGGAAGAGGCTCATCAGAAGGAGTGTCGAGGACGGCTTCGATCTTCGGGATAACTCCCGTCTCCTTAGCCATTTTTTCTGAAGACATTTGTGAAGGAAAGAGAAGGAGTGAATGATGTTTTCAGAAGAGTTCCACACTATTTAAAGGCAGATGAAAGCCAAACATTCTGTCTCAGGAATCGAGACAACCTTTCTTCGAAAAGGCATATTCGTTCATCTTGTGAAAAGATCTTTATTCGTCATTTATCTCGAGAATCGAAGCAACCTTTCCTTGAAAAGGCATGCTTATTCATCAGCCTTTTCATCTCTATTTTATTTATTATCGTTTATTTACCCTTTCGTAAATAAAGTCACAAGATAATAAATATTCAAAATCTCCCGTGGAGCTTATCCAAATCATCAATTCCGTCTTTTGAAACCCAGTTGTTTTGAAAGATGTCTTTTCTTTATGATAAATCCATATTATCGCAGATATTGTCTTTTTAGACACGATATTCTATCTTTTATAGAAAAATGAGTTCACGTCCACATTACCTTTGGATTCTATTTTCTATTTCATCACATCAAAATCAAATCATAAATAGGAGAAAATCATTCTTTATTTCTTCTTTAAAAACATAGATATATCTTGATGGAAATCTATTACATCTCACATTTTCATTCCAAATCTAATAAATGAAGGTCTATTACACCTTTGGATCTTCTTGTTGATGCTAGTTCCTTGTCGTCTCGACCTGAAGCAACGAGCAAGACAATGGACCTAACTCTGGTCTTCTCTCTCAGAAAGACGAGAGGAGAACCACAGAGTACAGTAGCTCAAAGATAGGTTGCTGTCAATACAACTGGTGGAGAAGAGACGACCCATCATGAGAATTAGGAATGAGATTACCCTCGTGATACGATTCCTAATTTTGTCTCTCTACCGTCCAACTCTCATGTATAAAGGCCCTTCCTACTATATGAGGAAGACCCTTCTGGAATATGGAGAGTCTTGAGCTGTCTGATTTGAGCGTCAGAATCACATAAGCTGTCTGATGTGAGTGTCAGAAGAATGCCCCCCACAGCATCCAAGTTGCCGATGCCAGTCCTGAAGAAGCTTGCCAACCAGACGTCTGCAAATATCAATAAAGAAAGAAGAGTTAGCAAAATCTATCAAACTGCGCGCCTTTGATCAACAGGCGCACATCATCAAAGTCAGCCTATAGGCGCCTATGATAAAACATGCGCCTCTAACCAAAGTCAGGCACTAGATTGCAGTGTGCGCCTCTTCTCAGCGTTTCAGGCACACGTTTATAACATGCGCCTCTGACCGAAGTCAGGCACTGGATTGCAGTACGCGCCTCTTTTTAGTGTTTCAGGCACACGTTTACAACATACGACTCTGATCGAAGTTAGCCACTGGATTGTAATGCGCACATTTTCTTCGAATTTCAGGCACATGTTTACAACATACGCCTCATTTCTACAAATCAGCGCCTGTCTTCAAAATAGTCTCAGTAAAAAAAAAGTGGCACAAGTTAAACAACAATTCATGAATGGCGCTCATGTATAGAAAACACTGGTTCTTTGTTGGAACTTACCATCAAAATCAACTATGTTTGTGCGGAAGATCATTGATGATATAAAGTACGAAAAACCAACATCCGAAGATGTGGTATGCAGAAGAACAGCATCAGATTTTGGTGGCGCAGAAAGGTTCACGAATGTTGAACTCTTAACCACCGAGGGGTTTCTGCGAAGAACCATCACCATCAACAGAAAGAAGAAATGAAAAGAAAGAGTTCATGGACATTTCTTTTTGATTCTCCTATCAGCTATTTAAAGAGCTTAAAAGATGTGAACGGGCACGTCATTTTAGGAGCCTATCTCGGGAAGGACCTAAACGAAAAGGTGCTAAAACCACACGAAAACTGCCACGTGTTCTTCGAAAAGCAGCAAACATTTGAGTTGGTCAAAATGGTGCATTGGCACGCGCCACTAAATAGATCAAACGAAAAGGTTTGCAGAAGGGTGCCAGAAATAAAATTTTTATTCTTTTCTTACATAAGAAAAGGTAAAACAAGTCCTTACAAAATAAGCTGCACAAAAGACAAAAGAAAAAAAGTGGCACCTCTACAGAAACCCTTATCTCTTCTCATCTTCTTCACCAGCTTGGCAAAGAGAAGCGCCTAACTCGCGCATATCACGAATCCCTGAACGACGCATCAGACGAAGAAATTCTTCTGCGTCACTGCGATCTTCAGAAGAGGACGAAGGACCATTGTTCAGACGATCAAAGACTGCTGGGGTCAATCCAAAGCATTCTAAGAAATTGTTTGCTTGCAGCGATCGGTCAGCCTCGGACAGGACCGTAGGCGCAGTGTCAGGCCTTGTCTCCTGAACTTTCACTTCGGTATTAACGTCGGTCGCCATCTCCTTCTTCTTAGGTGCCATGGAAGTACAAAAGTGAGGGATGAGTACAAGGACCTCTCCCTTTATATATGACTAACCAATGCTTCATATTCCCCATGGGAAACCGAACATCATCAATGCAACTCGGGAAGATGAAGAGGAGATCGAACATTTTTGAGAAAAAATTTATTATGACGGTTGAGCATTGACTCGCGCAATCCAAACAAAACTAGAATAATTCAAAGTATCTCAAAACTCTGAAGTATTTTTAAGTTTCAAAAACTTTAAAGGGGGTCTTGTAGAGCATAAAAATAAGATGCGCCACCCATTAAAATATTCGATCATCAGATGGCGCCAAAATATTATATTGTGCCGAACAATCAAGTTGTGCAGCTTCAGGTTGCGCCAATGCCAGGTTGCGCTAGAGTCAGGTTGCGCGAGAGCCACGTGGCACACTTCCTCGAAAAGCTGTAACGGCATCATTATTATCTAACAACTGACAACACAGAGATTAAGGAAAATTCTGTCGAATCTCGTACAACACGGCGCTCGAAAAGATTTTGTCAATATGTAATTAATGCTGACAGCTGGTTCGTGCAAGTTACTGAATGGCACAAGGATTAATCAGTACAGCACAAAAGACCTAGTCAAAGGCACCAGTTGTTAAGTTGTGCCTATGTGCAGCCTGACAAATTGGTGCCACTTGATCAACTATTATTTTAAAACAGGATAACGTGGCGCGCAAGCCATCAACTTCGCAGAGCGTGCCAACTACACTGCCCATGACCATATGCATCTTAATCAAATAATGCCATGCATCTACAGCAGTTGGTGCAAACCACTCGCACAGGTTGTTGCATTGCGCCCATGCGCAAACTGATGAAGCTCGTGCAGAGTAATTAAATAGTGTTCGAAACGGAGTGATGTGGCGCACAAGCCACTAACTTCGCAAAACGTGTCCACTATACTGCCGATGACCATACGCATCTTAATCAAATGATGCCATGCGTCTACAGCAGTTAGTGCAATCATTCGTGCAAGTGAACAAGAGGTGCGTAATCTGAAGCGCACGTAACCCAGAATAACTACTAAATGGTTATTTCATGAACTCTATAAATAGAGTTTCAAATTATTCTCAAGGGATCAAGAGTGATCATAATCTCCTGCTAAAGTACTACTGCATTCTTCAGAGGCTCGTGTCTTCGATATCACATCGTCCAAGGGATAAAGTGATCGTCTTCTGATCAGATTCCTATAGTTGTACTTCCCCAAAAATCAATTGTACTCATATACACTTTTTCTTAGTTTGTAATAAAACCTTTTATTCTTTGCAAACAACGAGTAGGGCACATTTTCAGCTCACTGTCATGTGAGGCACTTCTTGAAAACTTAAGTACTGAAAGTACATTAGTAATTTTGATAACTCTTGTAACTCTCGTAAATCACCTCGTCTGGATAACCTGGATAGTTGTAGGACTTGTGAACATCTTATTGTATCTTGCTAGTAACTAGGCCTGTGATAACCCTAGTTAGCTAAGGATAGCAAGCCGTAGGACTTGATTGGCCGTGCCTGAATGCTTGCCCATGATTAGCATAGGAATTATATTACGTCTCTTAATGCAAGCTATTGTTTTATTCTAACCCTGTCTTCTTGTCATTTAAGCATGTTCATTTATTTATTCTTCTATTTTATTATCTGCTGATTTTAGTTTCTTAATGAAGCCTCCCTTGTGGCACTTGCTCTTCCTGGGGTCTGACCCAGCTGGTTTTGTATGGCCAGTGATATCCGAGGATCTTCCTGCTTATCAGCCAGATGGTGAACACCAGACGTAATCCTGCAATGAATGGATTTCTTATTTTGCTCTCCCACTCTATTATAAATTATTCTTTTGAGGCGTTTAGCCACCGAGCAAGTGTTAGCTTGTATTAAAACTTAAATTTTTGTCTGCCTAAGGGCTGTTACATGATTGGCAAATCCTAGGGTTGATCATGTATGGCTTAAACTCTTGCTAGTCTTTGCATTTTGTATGACTAGCTTTATGATTATCTAAATATGTAATATTTGGGTTGCCTTACCTTGTATGTCTGATGATCTAACATCTTGTAACATTTATTTGCTTACTTGAGATTGAGACACTAGGCTTGTTTTTGACCATAGAGACTGATGGATTGTAGTTTAACCCTGATGCATCTAGATAGCCGTGACCATATTGTGAGATGGGTTATACTTCAATGTACATAGCTGACTGTGTCTATCCCCTGCTCTCCAGTATTCTGGTTCTGGGGAGTGACACAGTTTAAGTGGTGGCCCATACATGTCTTACAAATCAAGATGTGTGAGGGTTTTACCGAATAGATGTCTCAATCCGCATTCGCTGTTGATCTCTATTCGTACTTTCTAATCTTCCTGAATCTTGGCCTAATAAGGTGCTTTATCCTTGATCTATCTTGGTCCTTCCTTATTGTTTCTCATATAATTTTCTTCAGTGGCATTGTTCCTGGCCCTATCGATCAGCCGGATGGAGCAAAACAAGTGAACCAGCAGTAACCTGGGGACCAAACCTAGCACTCAGGGGCAGTATCCCGAGTCATGCCTTCTGGGAAGCAAGAGCCGCTAGTTCAGTCAGCCCAGCCTGCAGAGCCTGACAATAGAACCCTGATGGAACTCATCTGGGACTTGCTTGCATCACAAGATCGTCGAAAAGATGTCCTGCAGCAGACAGTACGAGATGCCATGGGCATAGTTGGTTATCAAGTGAATAATACGACTAACAGCTTCAAGCGCCTGAACCCTCCTTTCTTTGACGACAGTAAAAATGCCATTGTCGCTGATGCTTGGCTACAGGATATAGAGGTTATTCTGGAGGCAGCTAGGACTCCAGAGGAAGAGAAGGTGGCTGTTGTGCACCTGCAGTTATTGGACTTAGCCCGCAGTTGGTGGACGATGCAAGCAGTTGGATTGGCGACGCCTGTCTTGTGGGCGGTATTCAGTGATAAGTTCCAAATAAAGTACTTTGATGCAGTAGCTCGGTATGATATGCAGACAAGGTTTAGCAATCTCAAGCATATGGGAAGGACGGTCGATGGATATGAGTCCGAGTTTTTTAAGCTTAGTCGATTTGCTCACACCTTGGTGGTGACCGAATTAGACCGAGCGCGGCGATTCCAACGGAGACTCCACCTAGAGATCATTCTAGCAGTGGTGCAGTTTGAGCACCAGACCTTTGAAGCTATGTTGAGAGCAGCTAGGAGGCATAAATATACATCCCAGAGGATAGTAGATCAAACTGGAGGACGAAAGAGGTCTAATGGACAGTTCCAGTCATCAACACAAACTCTGGCAGCTAGGGCTTTGACCATTGGAGCTCCTAGGAGGGCGACCATAGTTTTATCGGTTCAGCACTCGACACCGACATACCCTCAACAACAGAGGCAGAAGCAGTCTTCCGTAATGGGCTGCACTTATTATGGGAAGCCCGGGTATGTGGTTTCGGAGTATCGCATGTCACAGGGATTGTGCTTGGCTTGTGGATCACCGGATCACAAAATTGGGTCCTGTCCGTATAGAGCCAGTTCATCTTCATCAACCCTAACCAGTCCATCGGTTAGGGCACCCACACCAGTGCAGCAACGTCAGTAGTACCAGCCTCCGAGGCCGTTACCACCTCAGGCTCAATAATATGCTCAGGCCCAAGCTCAGATTCAGAACAGGCAGAGAGGTCACTAGCAGAGGGGACCAGCACCAAGAGGACAGGGTCAAGCTATGGCTCTGACCGTGACAGAAGAATTGGTATCAGGTGAGGTGGTGGCAGGTGCCATTCTTGTCAACTCTTTTCCAATATCAGTATTATTTGAATCGAGTACATCGCATTCATTTATGTCTGCACGATTCACTACATGGATAGGATTGGAGCCCGAGTCATTATCAGTAAGGCTCAATATACTTACTGGTAACGGTCTTGTGGGAGTAGATAGAGTATTTTTCTTGTATCGAATCGTAGTCAGCGGTAGAGAGTTTTCTGCTAGTTTGATAAAATTCTCGATGGCCGACTATGATATGGTCTTAGAAATAGATTGGTTGAAGGATCAATATGTAAGAATAGACTGCCATATTGGCAGGATTATTTTTGGTATTCCCGACGAAGAAGAGTTTTTATTTTCTAGAGGAGAAGTAGAAGCTTCTCCATCAGTCTTGCGGATGGCGATAGCAGCAGTAGTTCAGTTTTCCAGAGTAGTAGAAGAATTTCCAGATGTATTTCCCAAAGAGCTCCCAGGCATGCCGCCAGAGAGAGAGATAGAGTTTACTATTGATTTAATTCCAAGGACGGCACTAGTATCAGAGGGAGTCTATAGAATGGCACCATCAGAGTTGGAGATCCTGTACAAGATGATTGAAGAACTCAGAACCAAGGGATTCATTTATGCTAGTGGATCACCTTGAGGACCCTCGATGCTTCTTGTGAAGAAGAAGGATGGTACGTCAAGATTATGTGTTAATTATCGTACCTTGAATTCTGTAACAATCAAGAACAGATATCCTCTACCAAGGATAGATGATTTGTTCGATCAACTCAGTAGGGTAGCTTTATTCTCGAAGATTGTCTTGCATTTAGAGTACCATCAGATCAGAGTCAGAAAGCAAGACATCCCAAAGACAACATTCAGATCTAGATATGGACATTAGAAGTTTCTCGTTATGCCATTCGGAGCGACCAATACGCCAGCAGTATTTATGGATCTCATGAATCGCATATTCATGCCCTATTTGGATCAGTTCGTGATAGTGTTCATAGATGACATCTTAGTCTATAGCAAGAATGAAGCAGAGCATGCGTAGCATCTTCGAATAGTCCTTCAGATTCTCAGAGAGCACCAGTTGTACGCGAAGTTTAGTAAGTATGAATTTTGGCTTGGTCGTATTTTGTACTTAGGTCACATCATCACCAGAGATGGAGTAGAAGTAGACCCCCAGAAGATAGTGGCTATAAAGACATAGCCAGTACCTAGCACTGTCGCAGAAGTTCACAATTTTCTAGGATTGGTGGGCTATTACCGACGATTTGTGTCAGACTCTGCTCAAATTTTAGCACCATTGATGCAGTTGGCCCGCAAAGATAAGCAGTTTGCTTGGACAGCAGAGTATCAGAGTTCATTCGAGAAGTTGAAGCAAGGATTGATGACGGCACCCATTCTCATGCTTCCAGATGGAACTGGAAAATTTTTAGTTTATTGTGATGCTTCAGACAGAGGATTGGGATGTGTCTTAATACAGCATGGTAAGGTAGTAGCTTATGCATCACGTCAGCTTCGTGATCATGAAAGAAATTATCCAACCCATGACTTGAAGTTGGCCGCGGTGGTTTTCGCCCTTAAGCTTTGGTGGCATTACTTGTATGGAGATCGAGTAGAGATTTTCACCGACCACAAGAGTCTTAAGTATGTGTTTACCCAGAAGGATCTTAACATACGTCAGAGAAGATGGCTAGATTTATTGGTGGATTATGACATCAACCTGCAGTATCATCCTGGAAAGGCCAACGTAGTTGCATATGCGTTGAGTAGAAGAGCAGGAGCTTATTTTCTAACAACATAGCTAAAGTTATTAGTGGATCTTCAGAAGATGGGAATAGAGATAGTTTTCCCTACTAATGTAGCATTGATGACCAATATGCAAGTTCAGTCCAATATAATTGAGAGGATCAAGACAGCTCAATCGACGGATTCTAAGCTTCAGCGGCTTAGGGCAGAATATGAAGCAGGACGAAGGTCAGAGTTATGTATTCACGAAGATGTCATGCTCCGACATAGAAGGCGTCTTTGTGTACCTAGTAGTGACATCAGGCAGGAGATCATGGCAGAGGCTCATAGTTTACAGTATTTAATTCATTCTATTGGTACGAAGATGTATCGTGATATCCGTCAGTATTTTTGGTAGAATGATATGAAGAGGGAGATAGCTCGGTTTGTCTTTCGTTGTTTAGTTTGCCAACAAGTTAAAGCTGAACATCACAGACCAGTTGGACTTCTTCAACCTTTACCAATCCCAGAATGGAAGTGGGAGCATATTACCATAGATTTTGTAACTGGGTTACCTAAATCCCCAGCGGAGAGAGATGCAATATGGGTTATAGTTGACCGACTCATGAAGGTAGCTCATTTTCTTCCTTTCAGGATTGGTCAATCGACGGATCAACGAGCAGAGATGTACCTCAGGCAGATAGTCAGACTGCATGGAGTGCCAGTCAGTATCATATCAGACAGAGATTCAAGATATACATCACACTTTTGGCAGAGTCTTCAAGAGAGTTTAGGAACTTGTCTCAAGTTTAGTTCAGCTTATCATCCACAAGCAGATGGTCAATCGGAGCATACAATTCAAACTCTTGAATATATGTTACGATCCTGTACACTTGACTTCGGTGGTTCATGGGAAGATCATCTGCACTTGGTGGAGTTCTCCTACAATAAAAGTTTTCAGGCCAGTATCCAGATGGCACCGTTTGAGGCACTGTATGGCAGAAAGTGCAGATCACCTTTAGCTTGGGATGATGTAGGTGAGAGGTAGATGCTAGGTCCAAAAATAGTTACACAGACTATCGAGGTAGTCAGACAAGTTAGATATCATCTTCGAGTTGGACAAGATCGTCAGCGCCATTGGGCCGATTCTCATCGGCATCCTCTTGAGTTTTCTATCGGCGATCACGTATTCCTTAGGATCTTGCCTACCCGTGGCGTCATTCGATTCGGCGTACGGAAAAAGCTTAGTCCTAGGTATATAGGACCATTTGATATTCTCGAGCGAGTAGGTGATGTGTCTTATCGTCTCGCTCTTCTGCCATCGTTACGTGAGGTACATAACGTATTTCATGTATCCCAATTGCGATGGTATATTCCGAATTCGAGCCATATCCTTGATCATTCGGAATTGGTTGTTAGTACCAACCTTTCGTATGAGGAAAGGCCCGTCCGTATCCATATTGGACCGAAGGGAGTAGATACTCAAGAACAAGACTATTAGTTTAGTCCATGTTGCTTGGGGTCATTACTCTTTGGATGAGTCAATTTGGGAATACGAGGATGATATCCGATTGCGATATCCACACCTGTTTGACTCATAAGGTATAATGTCTTTCTTATGCCTTATGCTTTTAATTCTTTGCTTGCATGAATGATCACTTGATTGACTGCTAGTCGTAGATTGCCAGTATTAGTGTAACTTGTTCAGATACCTCTAGCCTCTTGATTAAATTCCAAGGACGAAATTCTTCTATGGTGGGTAGAGTTGTCACTCCCGTTTTTCGTTATACGTATTTTTATTATACGTGTATGGATTTCTGACATTTGTCAGGTGGATCGTAGTTATACTTGTCTGGCTTAGCCTAGTCTTGGTTTAAGCTTGCCTTGGTTTATTTGGTTTGGTTCAACATGACTTGGCTTGGTTTGGTTTGTGATGGAGAGGTTTGGTATTTAAGTCAACTTCTCTCTCTCTCCTCCATAACTTTCATTTATTTCTTCACATCTTTTTCATTTACTCCTCTCCACCTATACCCAAGCCCTAGGCAAGTGCAACTTGCTTCATGATGGATCTCAAATTTTATTGTTCCTTTGTCTTCCTTGCTTAATTCTAAGCCTCTTTAGAACTTGAAGATTTTATTTTTGAGGGTTACATTTTTTAGATCTAAGTTTATAGTTTTTTCGATTTTTCTTGGTTTTGATCTCTTAAACTTTGTTATTTTTGAAAACTTATGGTTCCATGTTGTAGAGAATTCAATTTTATTCACTTTAGACCTTTATTTTGTCCAATTTCGAGTCCTTTATGAGTTTTGTAGTAGACATGATGACCTTCAATTTGATATATCATGTCCCATCCGAATTTGTCCCCTAGCATCCTTTTGACTTCGCGCAACTTCGAGTCAAATTTAGGCAATTAGATTATTTACCATAATTCCATACCTAGCTTCCCATGTGAGTTCGGAACTCGATATAGATCAAAACCATTTGACCCAATATATGATTTTGACCCATTTTGAGTCTACGACATACATGCTAAGGGTGCCAATCAATCGAGTTTATATGTGCTATTTAATTGTGAATGGCACAAGAGACTCATTAGTTGACTTTTCGAGTTCGACTTGACTAGAAAATATATTTGGACCCTAACCTAGCCAACCCCACTTATAGAGCCATGATAGGTTCCCATGGCTTAGTATAATTATTTTGATATTTATTTTGGGATGTTATACATCCAAATAGATTTATATACAATTTTGCATATATATATGATTATATTTATAATAGCCTAATATTTTATATAGATATGGCCTTAGTCATGGTTAAGTTCTAAGATGCATAACGACTAGAAATTTTGGTACGGTTAGTATAGTTGTGTGCTTTGACTAGTATATTAGCCTTGCTAGGGAAGGTCCGACCATAGCTATGTCCCAAGTAGAAAAACCAGGTAAAATTGTGACTTAACCCCCACCGATGATTTATTATTATATTATTGACTTTCTAGGAGACCCGGTTGTACCAATTTAGTCCCGACTTGACCCAAACCAAATCTAAATCTAAATAGACATGTAGTACTCTCAATACCTTCATGTTGATATATATTTTGTATATATATCTTATTAATATTAATATGTTTTCAATTTTGGAAAGTTTCTATTTATAGGAAGTGTCTACGTGTAATCCTTGTTGGCATTAGTTTATATTTGACCCAAAGTCCAACACAAACCTATGTAGGCATGTTGGACATTAATATATATTAATAACCATATATATTTAATATTTATTCAGATTTAGATTGCATTTATATTTAGAAATCTAACTACTTCCATATTAGAAAACCCTCCATGCAAATCTTCTTTGTATTTTAATTAAATCTAAATTTAATATTTAAAACTTATATGCTTCTTATCTAATAGCACCACAAAGATTTTAAATTAAGCCTCCTTCAATAATGACCATTGATTATAATATTTAAACAAATTATATTCCAAATTTAGCCTTATTGATAATCCTACCACTATCCAAATTATCTTATTCTAACGTGTCCAATCTAATCATACTTAAATTAAATAATACATATCTATCTTAATTATATATATATGAATATATAAGTATCTCATAATTCTTATATTAAAAATCATGCACACCTTCTCTTTTTCGTCCAAAAATATTCTCCAAATTCGCTAGAAAAGTCAGCCACGTTTTTTACCCGACAAAGCAACTTAGAAGGGCCATATCTCCTAGCTCGGGATTCAAAACGCGTCCCAGTTTTTTTGTTGGAAGCGTATCGAGGTAAGCTTTTCAAAAACATATTTTAATAAACAAAATTCATTCTGTAGATTTCTATAAAAAAATTTGAGTATTAGATTCCCGAAAAACAAACATGTTTCGATATTTTTGCGATTCCTGGAGTTTTCGGAAATGAAAATGCGATCCGTTTAGTTTTTTGGAAAGCTGATACGAAGATCTATACCATCTCCTAACTAAATAAATCTAATATATACAATAATAATTATAATTAGATAATAGACTATTATAATAGACTATTTTTAGCATTCGGAGACGTTTGTTTGGATCTTAGTTCCTCGGCAGCTGTTGTTCCACCTACTTTTCTGTCTGATCTTCATCACCATAGTGCTCACGACCCAGGCAAGTACACCTTGCCAAAATTTACAGTACTTACATATTTTTCTTTTTCCATTATTTCTTGCTTGGTTACATATTCCTCTTGTTTCATGTTATGGTTACCTTCTAGTTTCACGTGCACGTAGATTTTTACTTTTCTTTCTATACTACTTGTTCTATCTTTTCTATCTTGTTCATGTCTAGTGATAGTATTGATATACCCGTGCCATATTTTTCCTGACCTGATTGACCTGTACTTGACTTGGACATGACTAGATAGGCTTGACTTTCTAGTACCTTAGGAGAGAATATTTTATTAGCCGTAGCTATCCTCTATTGTTAGTGCCTCCCCGGGCTACGATAGAGAACCTATTATAGGACTGTTAGTGCCTCTTCGGACTACGATTTTAGCCACGATTAATATTATATTCTCATAACATGTCACCATCTGTAGAGTTCCCTTACGTGTCATCTTTTTCTCTACTTGTTATTCCTATTTTTCTTGCAGGTTATTTACTGTACTGTAGGCATGTATATTATATGTCTTGCTAGTCCTCTGAGGACCTAGTGATCTCTCCAGGTTATAGCCAAGCTGGTAAATTCGATGGATGGTTATGTTTTGTGTCTGCAGGATTCAGGTATCGTTGGTGTATGATTTCATTTTATTATTCTCTCGTGTTGCATATTCTTATCTTGATATATTCTGCTTATTAGCCTAGTTTATTAGACTCGTATTTTCTTTTGAGTCTATTCGGACATGTATGCTAGTGGGCTGCAGACCACGAACCATATTGTTCATTCTTGATATTTTATTATTTATTGTGGATTGAGATTAGTTAGTTGCGGTTTACTGTATTTTACAGCTTATGCATCCATACAAGGCCTATGTACTTCGTATGAATACAGCTGGCATGTCTACGTTCCTAGTCCTACGTATTTTGGGACTGGGGTGTTACACAGCTACCCTGACTTGCTAAGTAACTCTTGTCTTGACATCGTGGTTTACTTTCTTGATTGTGTATGTACAATCTACCTGTCTCGTCTTGCATCATGTCTAGGATACGGATTCTTGGTTACCACGGTCAGGAATTCACAGTGAATTTTACTAGGTTAATGACTAAATTGATCAAGTAGTTCATATAGAGAGATTTTTTCCAGTTACAGGCGATCCCGTTATCCCGGCCACACCTGAGGGACTTGTAGCTTGCCAACGAGTAGGGCTCATTTCTAGCCCAATATAATGTGGGGCACTTCTTGAAAACATAAGTATTGAAAGTACACCAGTAATCTTGATAACTCTTGTAACTTTCGTAAATCACCTCACCTGGATAACCTGAATAGCTGTAGGGCTTGTGACTGTGGGAATACCTCATTGCATCTTGCTAGTAACTAGGCCTATGATAACCCTAGTTAGCTAATGATAGCAAGCCGTAGGACTTAATTGGCCGTGCCTGAATGCTTGTTCGTGATTAGCATGGGAATTATATTCCGTTTCTTAATACAAGCTATTATTTTATTCTAACCCTGTCTTCTTGTCATTTAAACCTGTTTATTTATTTATTCTTCTATTTTATTATCTGCTAGGTTTAGTTGCTTAATGAAGCCTCCCTTGTGGCACTTGCTCTTTCTGGGGTCTGACCCAGCTGGTTTTGTATGGCCAGATTTTAGAGTGATACCCGAGGATCTTCCTACTTATCAGCGAAATGGTGAACATCAGACGTAATCTTGACAACGAGTAGATTTCTTATTTTACTCTCCCACTCTATTGTAAATTATTCTTTTGAGGCGTTTAGCCGTCGAGCAAGTGTTAGCTCGTGTTGAAACTTAAATTTCTGTCTGCCTAAGGGCTGTTACATGATTGGAAAATTTTAGGGTTGATTATGTATGACTTAAACTCTTGCTAATCTTCATATTTTATATGACTAGCTTCATGATCATCTAAATATGTAATGTTTGGGATGCCTTACCTTGTATGTCTGATGATCTAACATCTTGTAACATTTATTTGCTTGCTTGAGATTGAGACAATAGGTTTGTTCTTGACCATAGAGACTGATGGATTATAATTTAACCATCATGCATCTAGACAGCCATGGCCGTATTGTGAGGTAGGTTGCACTTCGATGTACGTAGTTGGCTGTGTCTGTCCCCCACTCTCTAGTATTCTGGTTTTGGGGTGTGACATTGGTCGACACCATCACCACCATCACCACCGGCCATCACCGGAGCTTCTCTCCTCCTTACAGCCTCAACCACCATCACCATTTACACCAGACCCGACCCCTTGTCTCCGATAACTGATACCCAGACCCGGCTACCATACTACCATTCCACCACCAACAACAACAAACACCTCCTGGTTCGACCACCCCGACATTCACCATCGTCACCATCGCTAGTACTCCATCACCACCACAAAAACGATAGCCACCCCCACTGTCTGAACAACCATTACAACCTCCAACCGCCACCACGGTTACCCATCCGTCTACACCGACAACCACCCCTTTTACCATATTCACAACAGCCACCAATGCAACCACCACAAGAGCCGACACCACCACTCACATTCACCACTACCATATTTCCTGCCATCCACCATGGACAAACCCGACCACCCCGATCCGGCCATCTGTGACCAATCCGCTCGCGCTACTACCACACAAAACTCAGAAAGAGAATAGAGGGTGAGAGAGAGAGCTAGCTCATCGCTCCGCCGTTCGAGCCGACCGCCCGCTTTCGGCTAACGAAGCCCACTCCGCTGCCATAGCAGCTGGGCGCCGCCCTCGTCTGACCCAGGTCCAGTCGACTCCCCTCATTGACTTCTTCCCGGAGTCACCGCTCTCTGAGCCATCCGCCGCCGCCCCGAGGTGAGCGCCAACCATCGGTAGCTCCGCCCTGCCGGTGCTATTCTGTCGGCGCTGCTCCGCCTCCGAGAACCCCCGCGATGAGACTCCTTCCTTCATTCCTTCCTTTTCTTTCCTTCAACGTTGATTTGTGGGTCGAGAGGATGATCTCTCTCTCTCTCATTAATTTTTTGGTGTGAATTGAAATGATGAGAATCCCCTTTTCTATTTAAAAAATTCTTGGGATTGGGATTGAATGTTGGGATTGATTTAAGTACTACGGGCAGAAGCCCCTTATTTATTTATGTAGTTAGGTTAATTATTAATATTAGTGTTAATAATGGTATTAAGGAATTTAGTTTTTGTTTATTTGTTATAATTATATGATTAATTAAGGTTCTGGTTTTAATCAACGTCTTTATTATGAATTAGAAATTGATATGTTGTTAATAACATTGATGATATTAATTAGGTTTTAAAATTCTTTCTTTTCTTGCTAATTAATAACAGTGTTTAGGATTGCAATATTTATTAATTAATTTTATTATAGTTATTATTTTTGAACTATTAAATCATCTTTACATTATTATGATTTAAGCTGTAGATTTGAGCTTTAAAATATTTCTTTATTTTCGAATATATAGAATATAATTTTTAGATATTATACACAAACTTTTGGATTTAAAGGGGTGATATGTATATATATTTGCTGCCTTCCATTATTATTATTATATTGTTATTTGTGATTATTTTTATTTAGTAGTAATATTTATTTTTGGAAATTGTATAAAATATTTAATCATATTTCTAAATCCATTATCAAGTTTTAACTTAAAATCCTTTTTGTCAATAAGAGATTTAGTACTAGAATATTTTTCTATGCTCCCAAAATACACAGATATAGTTTCTATGAGTATTATAAATGATTATGGGTTTTCAACTATTATCTAGGAATGTTTTATAAACAAAATATAGCTCTAAGTGTTATAAATACTTTTCAAGAATTAGTTATACCTTTTTGTTATGATTTCCCCTAAATCATAACTCGCGAATAATATAGTCATTTCCTACTTCTTGAATCGATTTTCGTACCGAACCCTTATCCATGACTCCAATATATCAAACTAGACTATTTGTACTATTCTGGACCCGATGGAACTGTCTGTGCTGTCATTTGGGACCATCTTCTGGAGCATAGCATCGTACCTATCCAGTGTTGACTCGTTTGTGTCGTGTACGTCGACTCCAACCAAATTTAGGCGAGTACATTCTCTGATAATATTCCGTTTATGTTATTTTCTATGTTTCGTGTATTTAGTGTAGATATCCTTGATTTCTTGACACGTTGGTCATACGGATTGGTATTGTATGGATCCCGTCATGAGATGTTATTCCCTGTATGTCTTGGTATATCTTGTGCAAGTTTTGTCCTCGTTTTTGTGTATTATATAGACACGATTCCTGCGAAGGCTCGCGACCTTCTCAGAGAATCTGTGTCATAACGTGTCATGGTCAGATCCACTTTATCAGCCGAGGGCGAGGAGTAGTAGTATAGATATGTGGTTAATACCCTTCTTGTGCATGTATTAATTCCTTATGAGTGTTAATCATACACCTCACATATGATTAACCAGGCCAGTAGACCTTGTGCAAGTTTCCAAGCCGGCAATATATTGAAGCTAGTACTTGCTCACATAGTTAGTATAGATTCTTGACTCTTGCACATGATATAACCCGCTTTACTCTTCCTTGCTCTAGTTTACAGTTTTACCATGACGTGCTACTTTTATGTATACTTTACTTATTTTCGTATATTCTCTCTATTTAATGTTACATAGTCTTTATCATTTACCGAGAACTGTTGTTAGTGATGTGCTTGTTCCAATTCTGACTGGATAACTATTTTTAGGTAATGTTATGCCCCACACCCTGGACTTCATGATGACAGATCTCGATGTATTTTTAGATCGTGAGTTGACCTCTAGAGAACTATAGGCCATTGTAGTTTATGATTTATATTTTGTTATCGAATTTATCTCCAATACGGTTTGTCAAGTATATTTAGTTGTTTCTGAGTTATTGATATCTTTCTTATTTCATATATTTCTTAGTCGTTTGTGATATAATTTGAGTACATTCATTATCATGGATCATGTAAAGGTTGTAGATATTTATTGGGTACTTAACAGCATTCTACCGTTGACACTGTGACGTAGGCTAGGCATGGCCCGCGCACTCGTGCCCGAATATTCGGGTGCGGGTCGTGGCACATTTTTATGGTGGCCCATGCAGGTCTTTCTTTACAACTAATGTAAAGTTGTGGTAGTAATTAGACTTAGTCGTACTACTACGACCCTGCCCTAGGATTAAGATAGAATCATAGAAAAATTTAGAAGATTTTGTACTCAATCACATATTAGAAACTCTTGATAGATTCAAGGGACAACCCCTGAGAATTTTACTTCGAAACTCTTCTGAGTTTATTTTCACTTCCTTTTGCTCGTCCTAATTTTGAATTCTGTCCGTTATCGAACCCTATTCTTGTATTAGGATGAGTTTTATGGACCCCAGAATGAACTAGAAAGTAGAAGCTGAACTTATATAACAATTAGGTTGAGAAGAGAACATGATTAGCAAACCTTATATATGAAGGTCGAGGATTATTTTAGGCTATATTCAAGGAATTTTGAATTTTGACCAAGATAGTACCTTTGGAACAACCCCTGAGAACCTCTCTCTAAACTCTATCTCGAAATAAGTTTTATTTGTTTTCGTCTACTCTTTCTTGTTCGTTAATTGAATCTTGTTGTTCGTTGTTGTCTTTGATTTTGTATAGAGATAAATTTTATGGATTGAATTAAGGTATATTCTGATACCATATTTGATGAAGACATTAAGAAAGGTAAATTTCTGCTTTAGTTATGGTTTGCAGCCACACTAGCTGGTATGATAAAAATATAGAGCCTGATTTGGGATATACATATATTAGTTATGGAGTTTAGATTTTCTTGCATCCAAACCAGTTGACGTGGTGAGAATTCTAGATAACATGATTATAGGATATTATCTTAGTTATGGACTATATCATTTACTGTAGCGATGCTTACAGGCGTGGCAAAAATTCTGACAACATGATTTCAGGAAGACGTGTTTGGTTATCAGATCATATTTTAAATTAGTTCACTTCATTATGACCAGATGAACAAGAACAAATTTCTATCATTATTTTTTCGTCTTAATTAACTATGTCCTAATTACATCGATTAACTATCGCGTATCTACTTCTATCAGCTATACTTTGAAATCTTTTTGAATTCTTGTATTTCTTCACCTTAGAAAGGCTGAGAAGTATCGTAGTCATCTAGCTTCAAAGGGACGAAATTTGTTATCATGTGGTAATCTCGGAAGGAATATAAAATATTAGACATTTAGATAAAATTATGGGATAAGGATATGACTGAAATTAGAAACGAAATCAAGAGACGGTACTATCAAATTGGGAACAATTACACTTAGAGGAATATTTCGAATATAGATTATTTTGGAAAGAACGTAGGAGGATTTCGAGTAAGAAGAACAGTAGAATATACATTAATGGTGAGAATTGCAATATTTTTTTAGCTGTATTTTTAGAACTGATGAGGATATTCGAGGGCGTTTGATTTTTGAGAATTTAGATATTTTGTTGTTACTAATTTTTGGGATATTACCTTAGGAATTAAGACAAGACACTAAAAATTGGAATTCAAATACATGGATAGAAGCTTATGACCACATGCGATGATGACATGGCATTGAACAAAGATGGGTAAGAGAATGATTAGGAACTGTAAGAACACAAAATTCGAGTTATAGAAAAATCTAGAGACTTTTGTAGAAATTCTTAAGTTTAGGACGGATATGTTTGAAAGTATAAAGTTGAAGAAAATATGAAGGTCGATATTAAAAAAATTGGAGAATAATTTTTGTATGGTAGGATAGCATTATACTTGAGTATTATGGGGGATGATTTAAACAAGTTCAAGGATATTTTGTAAGCCTGATTTAGAGATTTCATATCCAATTTAGGACAAGGTAGAGAAATTTAGATTTCAAGATGATTAAGTTGATAATGGATAAAAATAAAAAATAAAAATGATTGAGGGGTTCTAACAAGGGTATGTTCCATTGATTAGTGCCAAAGTGGATGGATGCCTTCGGAATAAAGGTCAACCCTAAAGTATCTATAAAAAGGTTCAATCTTCATGACTGTAGATTATGATTTTGGTAGTAGTCGTATAAGGGTTTGATTTTCATGATTGAAGATCATGGTTGAGCTTGTAAGATAAGGGCATAATTGAGAAGTGACGATTAGATAATTAGGTTTCATGTTATCCTTGAATCACCCTTTAAGTTTCAATATCGCTGAATTCTAATTCCCTTTGATCGTGACCAATTGACTTTGGTCATCTCCTTTATCGTACCAATATTTTTAATCCTTCCTTGATCGTACTCAATTGATTAAATTCAATCGTGACCTGGATCTCTATCAATATGCTGCTCGTGCTTGGACTTTGATTATATTCTTTATCATGTTTAAATATTGTTTGACCAAGGTTAGACTGACCTTATCTATGATCGTGTCGAGATTTTGATTATAATCATGTTTGGACTTTAACATTCGTGCCTAAATAATTTTTTGACTATGATTTGATTTCCTGATTATATCTAAAATTCTCGTGATTAGTCATGCCTAGATGACCTGGCATGACTAGACGACTTTGATTTTCGCAATCGTAAATCTAAAGATCGTGACTATACCTTTTGGTTTTACCCCTTGATCATGCATGTAAATTGACCTTCACAACTATCTACCAACTTAGTTGTGTCAAAATTTGATCTTGCCAAGAATAAATTTTCAATCGGGCCTAAGTTAATTTAAATTTGATTATAGTAGTCTCGTCTAGTCATCGTTCTTTGATCGTGCCTAAGTTATTGACGAAACTCTCTATCGTTCTGATCCCCTGCCAACATTAAATTTTGAGGACGAAATTTCTTTAAGGAGGGTAGATTTGTAACCTTTGTTAACCAAAATCTGAATTTTTTTTTTTTTGCATTTTCCTAAATCTTTGAAATCGTGCAAATTTAATATTGAGAACGTATTTTGGATTGTAATTTGTTATCGATATTTTGTTGGACCGTTGGTTTCAAATTTGTAAAAAAAAACTATTTTTTTGATGTTTATCCTAATTTAAATTTTCGTCCACTTCGAGAAAGTCTATAAATTAAAAATATTTATTTTATACAGAGAAAATATTTTGTAAAGTTATGATTGTAAATAAAAATATTTTATTACTAATTATTTTAGTTTAAAAGTTTTGATAAATCGGTTGGTTATTCGTTTCCCCTCATATTGGACTAAGGCCATCTCGGTCCTAGTTAGCCTACCAAGTCTTAGGCTCGGATAATGGACCACGACCTTATTTGTTATTAGTTGAAAATTATAGCTAAATTGTAATTAGCTAACAATTATTAATCTAGTAATTAATTAATAAAATAGCTAATTATTAAATAGATAACAATAATGTTACTAGTTAGCAAATATTGTTAGTGTTAATTTTCCACTATTTCCCCTATTTCTATTACATGTACATTTTCTTTAGGATTTTTCCTTCCTACCCTATAAATAGCACGCTTTCCTAAAATTTTACATCAAACAATTCCTAAACCCTAGGACCCCTATACAGCCGCCACCCTAATTTATTGCTAACAGCAGCATTCGACCGCCTTGGTCGACACCATCACCACCGGCCACCGCCGGAGCTTCTCTCCTCCCTACGGCCTCAACCACTATCACCATTCACACGAGACCCAACCTATTGTCTCCAGCCACTGACACCCTGACCCGGCCACCATGCTACCATTCTACCACCACCAATAACCAACACCTCCTAGCCCGACCACCACGACATTCACCATCGTCGCCATCGCCAGCACCCCATCACCACCACATAAACGATAGCCACCCCCACCGCTTGAGTAACCACTACAACTCCAACCGCCATCGCGGCTACCCATCCGTCCACACCAACAACCACCCCCTTCACCACATTCACAACAGCCACCAATGCAATCGCCACAAGAGCATGCACCACAACTCACATTCACCACCACCACGTTTCCTGCCATCCACCATGGCCAAACCCGACCACCCCGATCCGGCCATCCATAGCCAAGCCGCTTGCGCCACCACCACCCAAAACTCAGAGAGAGAATAGAGGGTGAGAGAGAGAACCTGCTCGCCCCTTCATCATTTGGGTCGACTCCCCGCCTCCGGCTAACGAAGCCCACTCCGCTGTCATAGCAGCTGGGCGCCGCCCACGTTTGACCCAGGTCCAGTCGACTCCCCATGCGGATTTCTCCTCGGAGTCGTCGCTCTCTGAGCCATCTGCCGTCGCCCTGAGGTGACGACCATCGGTGGCTCCGCCCTACCGGCGCTGCTCCACTGCCGAGAACCCCCGCTGTGAAACTGCTTCCTTCCTTTTTCTTTGAGTTATTTGTATTTACCCCCCAATTGCTAATCCTATTTCTACTTCCCCCCCAATTTTATTTTAATTAGTGTTACCCCCCCAATCTTTGGGTAAATTGCAAATAAACCCTCTTTAGATTTGCGTTTTTGTATTTGAAGACCTCTTGTTTAAAAAAAACCCCACATTTTAATTTTTTTTCAGTTTACACCCATGTCATTAACATGCGTTATAATACGTCTAAAAATACGATTTTACCCCTCCCCCTACTCTCTCTCCTCCCTCTCTCTCCGGTGGTGGGGGATTGTCAAGCGGGGCCGACTAGAGGAGAGGGGAGGGTGGCCGGCCAGCGGAGGGAGGAGGTGACATGTCGAGCTAGGGTTGAGCATTTGGTTAATTTGGTTCAAAACGAACCGAAAATCGAATAAGCAAAATCAAAACCGAACCGAATTGGCCCATAACCGAACCAAATTAAATTGGTTCGATTTTTGTTTATTCGATTTATTTGTACTTTTTTGTTAATATATATAGTACTTAAATATACCTAAATTTATTTAGTATATATATATATATATATATATATATATATATATATATATATATATATATATATATATATATAGATATATATATATATAATATATATATATATACCCTCTTTTTTATCAATAAAGGTATATATATATATATATATATATGCTCACCCTTAGGTCGAGCATGGCCGATCAGCGGAGGGGGGTCGGCTAGCGGAGGGAGGAGGGGGTTGGAAGGGCTGGCTAGCGGAGGGAGGTGGGGGACGGGTCGAGGGGGCCGGCTAGCAGAGGGAGGAGGGGCGGTCGAGGGGGGCCGAACAAGAAAAAATCGAACAGAACCGAATAAGTCGGTTCGGTTAAAAAAAGATTCGATTCGACTTCAGTTTTAAAAATACTAAATTTTCTTATTCGGTTTCAGTTTCGATTTTGGGTTTCGATTTCGATCCAAAACCAAAAACCGAATAAGAAAATTTAGTTATATATATATATATATATATATATATATTATATATAT